>CAUYSK010100336.1:0-44674 GCA_963575035.1 Avahi laniger
TTTCTATATATTTTTAGTTGTCCAATTAATTTCTTTCTATTTTTGGTAGAGACGGGGTCTCGCTCTTGCTCAGGCTGGTCTCGAAATCCTGAGCTCAAACAATCCGCCAGCCTCGGCCTCCCAGAGTGCTGGGATTACAGGTGTGAGCCACCGCGCCCGGCCTTTTTTCAGACTTTTTTTACTCTCTGAGCTTCAGTTTGGATAGTTTCTTTTGTGTCTCCAAATTCACTGATCTCTTTTTCTGCAGTATCTAATCTGTTGTTAGTTATATCTAGTGATTTTTTTCCTTTCATATCTTATATTTTTATAAGTTCTATTTTGTTCTTTTATATCTTCCATTTCTTATTGTCTTTATATTTTCATTGAAATCCTTGAGCATATTTATAATAGCTGTTTTAAAGTAATTTTCTGTTATTGCATCACCTATGTAACTTCTGGTTGTTTCTATTGACTAATTTTCTCTTGGTTATTTATCATATTTTGCTATGTCTTCATGGGCCTAATAATTTTTGTTTGGATATTGGAAGTTGCAAATACTATATTGCAGAGTATCTAAATTTTATTGTCTTAAAGAGTGTTGAGCTGTATTTTGGCTTTCAGTTCATTTATTTGTGGATAAGCTTAATCTGTCACTCCATAAATTAATACTACTATATTAGAGACAGAAATGGTCTCAGGGGTTTTGCAGGGCTTTGCCCTGAAAGAATATGTGAACACGTTAGTTTGCATATCAAAAGCTGCTCCACCTCAGGAGGGCATCTCAAAGGTCAGTAGCAGCTGCTTTCCAAGGTGACGCTGTGGTGTCAACCCCGTGATTCTCACCTGCTTTGAAGGGCAAAGCAAGGTCTGCATGGAACCATGGGATGAGAGCTGATCAAAGAATGTCCGCACGAGAAACAGATAGTTGTGGCTAAAAACAATTAGCCCAAGGGACAGTTCCTGCTTGACTTCTGATGACCTGTCTCAATCTGCAATAACTAGATAAAGAAATATGGAGCCACTGTATCTCTGTTTAACTCTTCTGTTAAGTGATAGCTTTATCTTAGAAATTTGTCCTTGAAAGTTTTTGTAACCAGAGTTAGTTAAGGGATCTATGGAAGCCTTTTGAAATTCTTGTAACCTAAAACGAACTACCTGTTATTATGTAAATCTGTTACCCTGACAACCAATCTCTGTACCTATAAATACCCATGTAAAACTTCACTCATGGCCTTATGATTCATGGGGATATCATAGGGACCCCTGAGTACCCTGCTTTTTTCCTTTTATCTTTATAAATCTATAAAACTATACCTTCATCTTGCTGTATTCTTTTATTTCTATTATTTTCCGTTTTCTATTATTTTCTTATCCTTTGTGACGACCCCTACCTAAGGGACCTGATTTTTTGCTGGGAGCATAGCTAACTCCCTGCATTAATCCTCTCACAACTTGCTGTTAAATTGTGTTAGGATGGTACTGGAGTAGTGGTTCTCAACTGGGGGCAATTTTAGTCCACAAAGGATGTTTGACAATGTCTAGAGTTTGTCTTTCACAACTGGGTAGGGGATGCTACTGGCATCTAGTAGGTAGAACAAGGGATGCTGTTAAAAATCCTGCAATGCCCAGGATAGCTCTGAACAACAAAGACTTCTCTGTACCGAAATGTCAATAGTGTCGACATTGACAAATCCTGGTTTTTAGGTGTGACCACCTTTTTGGGGTCAGTACTCAATATCTTGGGTATGAAACAAAGTCATAACTTAATTTTCATTGGTCAAAACTCAAATGTCTTCTCACTGTGTTCAAACTCTTGTTGTTCACTGCATAGCTTCCTTTTAGATATTATTTTCCCAGAAGTTATTCTTTGCCCATCCCCATGGAATGTATCCTTTGTGTATGCAATTTAGTATTCAGATTAAGATTTAAGATGAACCCTATGAAGATTTCTATAGCTCTTTCTCTGCATAGCTCCCTTCTGGAACTCTGTCCTTCAAATTACATTTATTCTCAGCCTTTCCAAACTTTACTGTTTTTGTTTTTCCTCATGTCAGTGAGCCTGCTGTTCTCTGCTTGGGTTCTCTCTCCTTGTGTCAGGGTCTGGTAAGTGCCTCTAGGCAGAATGCTGTGGTGATAGTAGGGCTCATCTTGTTTCTCTTCTTATGGATAATAATCCTGTGCTGCCTATTATTCAATGCCTGAAAACACTTGTTTCACCTATTTTGTTCAGTTTTTTTTGTTGCTTATGTTGGGTGTGGTTAGTGTTGTATCATAATGGTCAGAAGTGGAAGCTTTATCAGAAGGTGTAAATTTTATGTTGTCAAATTTATTTTTCTTTTCACTCATGCTTTCTAATTTTTGTGATATGCTTAGAAAGGTCATTTTTTGAATATTTCCATCATGATAACTTCATGGATTCATTTGTTATATTTAATTATTTTATTTATTTGGAATTTATTTTGATGGAAAGAGTGAGGAACAAGCTCTATTTTTTCCAAGGGCTAGTAGTTGTTGCAATGCATTTATGGGAAAAAAATCCATCTTTTCACCAACTGATTGGAAATGCCACCTTATGAAATATGAAGTTTTCATACATATCTTATATTTGAAATTTCTATTCCACTACTATATCTATTTTTGTGCCATGTAAAGCTTTCATAATAAGAAAATTTTTCCTTTTTATTTTTTTTAAAAATGTGACCCTAATTGGTAAAAATTTCCTTTCCATTACTGGTAATTTACATCAGTAGGGGAAGAGGTTTCTGGTGCTAATTTTATCCCGAACCCCACCTTGAAGTCTTGTGTCTGCCAAGGTTGCACAAAATGTATCTAAGACCTATTCTTACCTGGTCATGAAAACGCATCTCTCAGAATTTTCACAGAGGTTGTGCAGGGTGGGAGAACACATAAGGACGTACTTCTGTTATATAACCTTTTCATAATAATGTAGTTGCATATCTGATTGCTGATCTTTATTATTAAACTGTGATTTTTTTTTGGAGAATAGAGACCATCCCTTTGATATGAAATGAAATATTGTATTGCTAAAAGTATGAATTCAGATCACAATTCTATTACTACTCATTAGATGGATGTGAATAGCCTGAATATGTAACCTCTTCGAGCTTTAGTTTCCTCAGTAGTAAAAATAAAATAATAATGACTGAACCACTTTGGATCTATGTTTTCTTATCTACAAACTGGGGATAATTATAATGACTTCATGTGAAATAAAAACAATTATTTTGTACCTAAGAAAATACACACTAATGCTTGCTTTACATTTTGGTGTTTCAGTAGAGCATTTTCAATAAGCCTGACTGACCTCATTTAACTCTCCTTGGGGAATTTAATTTTGCCATAACAGTATATTTGATTAAAAATCAAAAACTGATAAAGGTACAGATAATTTAGAGCTGTGTAAGGTTAGAACTGTAAATATGCAGAAATTGATATGTTCTTGTGATTTATAGCCCTGTAGAGAACTTAACTCCAAAGTATCTTATTGCCCTGCAGAAAGTTAACCAGTTAACTTAGTAATCATTTGTCAGTCTTCCTTTCTTGACTGACTATATAAATCTCTGTTACTCTAATACTCTTCAAAGGGCTATTTTCTCTTTCTGATGGTTCTTTCAAATTATCATTTGAAAATTGTGTTTTTACATACTTCACAGAGTTGTTTTGAGGATTAATAACTAAATAATAATTAATAACAGTAAGTACTCAATAAGTAGTTACTGGGTTGGATTGGATTGATGTTGTCTAAGAAGATAATAGGGGGTCAATTTCCCCTGGCCCTGGGAGCCCCACCTGGCCTTTCAAAAAAAGATAGTAATTCTTTTGTCTAAAAGGGTAATTCTGAGCTGTGCAAGTACCTATGGAGTTGGATAACCACTTACTTGACACAACTTCCCACCTTGCTATATGCAGGAGCTTAGCAGTGACATAAACATACTTTAAGTATGGTATAAATCTGTAAAAAGAGCTTCTGTTAATGAATTTCAGGGAGTGGTGCTGATAAGCTTTTTTCTTTAAAATCATAGGTCTTAAAAAACCTTACTTTTTGAAATCATATTAGCGAAAGTGGAAGAATCTGAGCCATTCAGAGATGCCACAACCCTATCATCCAGTCCATGTCCAATTTCTCAGATCAGGGATCTTCCAGTAAAGAGGGGCACTACACTATCAACTTTTTTGTGTGCCACTTTTTACTATTCTGTAGTAAACATAAACAATGAAAAATGATATATAGTATAAACGCCTAAAATATTCTTTATTTCCTTTTGTCTCACTGATTTTAAATGGCTTATTTACTCAGTAAACATTAAAGCAGAAAAATCTAAAGCCTATACTAATGACATTTAAAAGGCTGTACATTTTTTCAAGTGTATTCTATCAGTTATAACTTGCTAGTTTATTACATTTAGTCTGTCATATGCTGATGAGAGGATGTTTCCCAAAGATTATGAACATAATTACAATTCTTGTTTTCCTAACTGTACACTCTACATTTATCTTGACTTTCTGGTTTTCAAGGATAGTACTTTGAGCCATTTCTATGGCTATACTGATTTTAACTCTTTACTCATTGCCTTACTTTTCTCTGAACCTATTAAAACACTACTTCGTTTAAATTTTATCTAAAATCCACCCTTCCCCCAAAGCCTGTAATAACTCTGTAATTTCCTTTTTTTGAAACTGCACTTCTGCTTATGTATCTCCTTAGAGGGAACAAAAGTTAAGTTCCGCTTTTGTTTCCAGATTCGAATGATTTGAGAGTAATTTAACAAGTGAATCTGAATACATATAGTAATGTAACAATTAAAATTTTGCAGGAAGTTTTCTGATTATCCTATAAGTACCATGTACCTTATCCTTTTATGGACAGCAACAAGACCTTTTGGTCAGCCAAATTTCTTATAATAGTTTCCTTCTTATTTCTATGAATGAATAAAAGATCCAATTGACTTTGCTTCTGATCTTGTTTTTTAAAAAAATTATGTTTTAGCTAATGAATGCTTCCTCATTTAACAATAACATAATCTGGTCACAAAGGGCATATATTCCCCTCTGACTATAAGGTGGTCATATTTCTAGGTGTTGAATGCTGTCCTAAGAACAATTGATCTTGATTTCTTCCTACAACTGATTTTTAAAATCATTCTTTCAGAATTTGCCTTTCTGATATGCTCACTTTCTGATTTTATTATTCATATCAAAAAGAAACTCATGTATGTATTAAACTAATAAATATAAGAAATCATTGTAATGATTTAGATGGAAATGTTTTTTAGGAGCAGTTTGAGATTGTGCCTTTACTTACATCATCTGTAATGTTTAGCTTATACATTATGCGTTCTAGAAATTCAAGCAAAAGGCAAAAGATCTTGATGCTTTCCATGTCATTCAAGATTGCAGTGGGTTGCTACAGGAATAAAGAAAATTAAGTGAAAATATGAAGACCTGTAAGGTACACAGAGGACAGGTTGTTCATGGCTAACAGAAAATAGAGTTCCTTTTCCTAAGAGAGTTGGATAGAGGGAACCATTTTCTATATTATTTTCAAAAACCTTTCTAATATGGCAACAATTGAAATCTAATAACAAAGAGCCTTTTCTCATGTAAGAGCTGTCCTAACTCTTCTGTTTAGCCACGCTTGCATAAGTATTTTCAATTTCTTTGTCTTCAGGACATGTATGGGTAAATTCGTCACAGGCATAAGCATTGTGGAGATAGCGCCAGACTCCTGAGAATTCTGCTGGAATATCAAACTCACGGTATTTCTTGGCAGCAACCTAGGTTTTTGGGAAAAAGAAGTTGGTAGTAAAAGGCATCAGTAATATGTCTACTATGTAGAAACAGACCTCAAAAGTCAAAGTGGTTGAAGACATCAACACAAAAAGTACTATAAAATAAACTGCAAAATAAAGAATATTGGATTTACTATTTAAATGTTTTGTCCACAAATGTTGACAAAGCTATATGCTTACAATCAATGTTTATATTGATGCTGTATTTAATTATGCATATATTTGGGGGAAGGAAGCACAGAAAAGAAGCACATATCTACTACCATTAGACTAAGAGTTTATTTAGGATCCTATGTCTTATTTCTTTATGTATTCTCTGTATCTGACATAAGATACAGAGAGTAAGTTCTATGTAAGTTTTTACAATAAATATTTGTCAAATCAGTGATTAAACCATCATCATAATATTAATAATCCATATTGTTTATCACTTGCTATGATCCAGGCACTGTTCTTAGCATTTTACATGCTTTAATTTATTTACTTCTCTTAACAATTCTGTGAAATGGGTAATATTATTATCCTTATTTTAAAGACAAGATAGTGAAAAACACTTTCTGATTTAGGAAGAAAGAAACAAGAAGTTTTAACGCTTCCCAGATTCTTATAGATTTTTCCTCTAAAGAGAAAAAGGAGATATATACTATGCATGATGAGATATATATTATGCATGATGATGACAAAGCTACAACGTAACAGTCTCACACTGGAAAGTCACTGTGCTCTGTGCTGGCAACTTACAACCCACCCCCATACCATTCAGCCTGCCCTATAAAGACTTACTTTAATAATGTTCAGTTTTGGTAACAAGCTACAGTCAGCCAATGTCAGCTGATCCCCATCCAAGAACAATCTTCTGGAAACTGTGAGTTCCTCAGCATTGTCTGCATCAATTTCATCCAGAAGTGGGGTGTTTAAGTAGTCATCCAGACGCTTAAATTCTCTGAGCAGAGATTCTTCAAAATATGAGGAAATGAAGTCATAGTGTTACCTATAAATGTATTGTCTTTATGACTAAATATATTCTCAATATGCTTTTTACACATTTAGTAAATTTATTCAAGAATGTTTGTGGGAGATGGTGGGTGCAAATGTACACAGTCCTGCAGTTAATTCATCCCTGGCATGTCAATACTCTAATTGAACTAAGTTGGTAATTGCTATATTGACTATTAAGTTCTAAATCTAATAAAAGACTGGGCGTGGTAACTCATGCCTGTAATCCTAGCACTTTGGGAGGCTGAAGTGGGAGGATTGCTTGAGGCCAGGAGTTCGAGACCAGCCTGAGCAAGAGCAAGACCCCGTCTCTATTAAAAACAGAAAAATTAGCCAGGCATGGTGGCAGGCACTTGTAGTCCCAGCTACTCAGGAGGCTGAGACAGGAGAATCACTTGAGCCCAGGAGTTTGAAATTGCAGTGAGCTCTGATCATTCCATTGCACTCTACCCTGAACAATAGCGTGAGACCCTGTCTCAAAAAACAAACAAAAAATAAATATAATAAAACTTCATGCAAGGGAATTTCAGAGGAGAGAACAGAAAATGAGAAGGCTACACTGTTATCCAACATATACTAACTATATATTCAGAAAAATTCTATTTTTGCTAAGTGAGAATGTGAGAGTGAGTGAGAAAAATAGATTAAAAGAAAGGTGTCTTACTCTTATTTGATTCCTTTTTTGTATTTTTAATGTATGCAGAAAACTTGACAAAGAGGTTACAGCCTACATCAAAGGACTCCTTGTACTTTGGACTCAGGTGAGGATACCTTAAAAAAAAAACACCAGCAAACTGTCAGTCACACACAACAAGACAGAGACCAGGTGCCTTAACTTGCACTATACTGAGAATGGAAATTTTGGAAAATTATGCTGGAAACCAAAGATCCTCAGAAATCTCTCAGCAAAAATATGCATTGTTCCCAATCTCAGAGGACTTTAATTTCTAAAATTCATAGGGAAATTAATTGTTTGGAATTCAAAGCTCATTTACCTGTAGAAACAATGTTTCAAATGATGGTTAGGTTTTCACACTTGCTCCTAAAAGCCTGTTTGGCAGAAGATATGGTTGTAATATAACACATTTATATTACGTTTTTATTTATTTATGTATTATTTATTTATATATTATATATTATTACATTATTTATAGAGATAAGTAGAAAAATATGGTTTCAAAATATTGCAACTTATAAAACAAATGAAGAAATAATTTAGCATAATTAAATAATGTAATTATGTAATTCACATTAACAAATTAAATAAGAAAATTCATATGATCATAAATAGATGCAGAAAATGTATTCAATAAAAAATCAGAACCTTGTAGAGATATCTGTGCTCCCATGTTAATTGTAGCATTATTCACAAAGGCCAAGATATGGAAACAACCTAATTGTCCATGAACAGATGAATAAATATAGAACTTGTGGTTATACATATATATATAAAATAGAATATTACTCACCTATAAAAAGGATATATTGCCATTTGAAACAACATGGATGAACCTTGAGGACATTATGGTAAGTGAAATAAGCTAGACACAGAAAGAAAAATACCACATGATCTCACTTATGTTGGAATCTAAAAAAACGTCAAATATTTAGAAACAAAGACTGGAACAGTGATTATGGTGGGGGGGGTCGGGAGAGAATATAGAGATGTAGGTCAAAGGGCAAAAAGTTGCAGTTAGACGGGCTGAATATGTCTAGAGACATAATATACAACATGAGGACTATAGTTAATAATGTTGTATACTAAAAATTTGCTAAAAGAGATTTTAAGTGCTCTTATCAAACAAAAGATAATTATATGAAGTGATGGATATGCTAATTTGCTTGCTTGTGGTAATCATTTCACTATGTATATTTATAATCAAAACAGCATGTACACCTTGAATATATGCAAATAAAAGCAAAGGCTAAAATACTGAATTCCTATTCATAAAAAAACTTGCTAGAAAACGGTCAGATAAAAACGTACGCATCTTCCTTGATTCCTCTTTCCCTCCAACCCTATATTTGTGCCACAGGAACTCTAGCTAGCTTGCCTTTCAAAATGTATCAAGAACCTATCTACTTCTCACCACCGCCACTCCCTATGCCTTGTTCAAATTCTGTATTACTGTAACAGCCTCCTGACTATTGTTCCTACCCCATACTTGGCCCTCATACACCTGGAATATTCTCTGTCTGCAGCCAGAGCACCCATGTTAAAATGAAAATCATCACGTCTCTCCCCTACTCATTACCCTGCAATGTCCTCATCTCGCTCAAAATCAGACCTCAAGTCAGTCCTCACAGAGATCTACTAAGACCCCTATGATCTAAGCCACCCACCCACAGTGTCTTTACCACCCAAAAACCAGGGTGATGTCTTTCCCATATTTAGTACTCTGCAATGGCCTCACTTACTTTGCTCAGTCAGAGCTCAATTCCTTATGGTGGTCTACTAGGACTGATGTGCTACCTCTGTGCTCTCATCTCCTTTCCTTTCTCACTTGTGACACTGACTTTCCTGCTATTCTTCAAATAGCTCCAGCAAGCTTCTGCCCCAGGGCCTTTTTACTTGGCGTGCCCTTGAATAAAGTGCTTTCTCCCATATGTATACATACTTTGCTTTCATCCTTCTTTTGGGTCTTTTTATCTGATATCTCTTTCTAAGTGAAGTCTTTCTCTGGACACAATTTAACATTGCAACCTCTCTCATCCCTAATACCCACTACTTCTCTCCCTTGCTTTACTTTTCTCTTTAGCAGCACAGTTTTACGTTATCTGCATTATCTCTCCTGCAACTCCAGGCAGCATAGTATGGAGAGAGACACTCCCTGATTGGAGGAAGGAAGGGAAGTGAACACTGGACTTTGCCCAAGACTTCAACACTGTGCCCACTCCAGGACCAGGCTCCAGATCCATTCTAGGCTTCAAGCCTGCTCCACTTCCAGGCCATCCCCAGCATCCCCAGGCTCTGGACTGCCTTCAGCATCAGGCCAGCCACCATGGACCCAATCCCCAGGCCTGCAACAGCTCTAAGCCAGACCCTTCAGCCTCAGGCTTCAGGCTAGTCCCTGTACCTCTAGACTCAGCTTCTGGGCCCTCCCCAGAACCAGGTTAACACCTATGGACCCCACCTCCAGGCCAGTACCCACAGAACCAGCACCCACACCCACCCAGCTCCGGGATGGCCCTTGTGCCCTCAGGCTTTTGGCTTGCCTCAGTAACACATGGACACCCATGGATTCTAGCTCCAGGATGCACCCCATGGCCTCAGGTATCAGGCCACCACCCAAAGACCCAACTTCCAATACAGCCCCCATGGGTATAGACTCTAGGCCTGCTCAGTGCCATGCCAGTCCCTGTGGCCCCACACTCCAGTAGACCCAGGATACTGGCCTACTCCAGAAAATCCAGGGTTCAGGCCCATCCCAGTAGACTCCAATTCACAGGCCTACCCACCTGCTGACATGGGTACCAGGACAGCCTGCCTGAGGACTCCAGCAACAGGTCTGCCCAGTGGGACACACCAGACAGCCTATCCAGAATCTCTGGACAGGCTGACTGGTGAAGGGCTTTCCAAGACAAAGCCAGCCTGAAAGGACTGGAATAAGTCTTTACTTCTTAAAATGTGCAGATACCAGCACATGGCCATGAGAATCACAAACAATCATGAAAACATAATGCCACCAAAGGAACAAAATAAAGCACCAGAAACAAACTGCAAACAAATGAGGATCTACAATTGCTTGAAGAATTCAAAATAAATTTGTTAAAGAGGCTCAGTGCACAACAAAGATAGAATACTAAATGAAATCATGAAAACAATATAAAAACTTTGACAAAGAAATAAACCACAAAAAACAGACCCAAACAGAAATACTGAAGCTAAAGAGCACATGGCTGAACTGAAGAACTCCATAGAGAGCTTCCATAGCAAGTTAGATTAAGCAGAAGAATCAGTGAGCTAGAACAAGAAGTCTACAAGAAATATGGGACACCATCAAGTGAACCAATATTTCCATTATAGGTTTCTCAAAAGGTGCAGTGAAAGAGAAATAGTCAGCAAGCTTATTTAAAGATAAAATGACTGAAAACTTCCAAAATCTGGGGAAAGATTTAAATATCCAGGGAAACAAGCTCAAAGGTCTCCAATCAGTTGAATCCAAATGAGACTACACCAAGACATATACTGAAACTGTCAAAAATCAAAAACAAAGAGAGGATTCTGAAAGAAGCAAGAGAAAAGAAACATATCACATACAAGGGAACATCAATACAGTTATCAGCAGGTTTTTCAGCAGAAACCTTATAGGCCAGGAGAGAGTGCAATGATATAAACAAAGTGCTGAAGGAAAAAAACTGTCAATCAAGAAAACTTTACCTGGAAAATTTGTCCTTCATAAATGAAGGAGGAAATATAAAGCCTTTTGTTTGCCAGATAAACAAAAGCTGAAGGAGTTCATCATCATCATGCTTGTTTTACAAGAAATGCTAAAGGGAGTTCTTCAAGCTAAAAGAAAAGGATGCTAATAGTAACACAAAAACACATGAAAGTAGAAAACTCACTGGTAATAGCAAGTACATAGTGATATTCATAATACTCTAACACTGTAAAGGTGGTGTGTATATCATTTATAAATTTACTATGATAGTTAAAAGACAAAACTATTAAAAACTATAGGTACAATAATTCGTTAAGGGATATACAATATAAAAGATGTAAATTGTGACATCAAAGACATAAAAGGCAAGGGGGAGGGAGTAAAACTACAGAATTTTTACATGAGATCAAAGTTAAGGTGTTGGCCAGGCATGGTGACTCACGTCCATAATCCTAGCACTCTGGGAGGCTGAGGAGGGAGGACTGCTTGAGCTCAGGAGTTCAGAACCAACCTGAGGAAGAGCAAGACCCCGTCTTCACTAAAAATAGAAAAATTTGTTGGGAATTCTGACATGCAACTGTATTCCCAGCTACTCAGGAGGCTGAGGGAGGAGGATCACTTGAGCCCAGGAGTTTGAGGTTGCAGTGAGCTATGATGATGCCACTGCACTCTACTCAGGGCAACAGAGTGAGACTCTGTTTCAAAACAAAACAAAAAACAAAGTTACGTCTTTAATAGTTTAAAATAGCCTGATATAACTATAAGATGTTTTATGTAAGCCTTATGGTAACCACAAAGCAAAAATGTACAGTAGATATGCAAAAGATAAAAAGCAAGCAATCAAAGCATATCACTAGAGAAAATCATCTAATCACTAAGAAAGACAGCAAGAGAAGAACAAAGGATCTACAAAAAAATCAGAAAACAATTAACAAAGTGCAAATAGTAAATATTTACCTATCACTAATTGCCTTGAATGTAAATGGATGAAATTCTCTAATCAAAAGATAAAGAGTGGCTGAATCGATAAAAAACAGGACCCAACTATTAATATATGTTTCCTATAAGAGATGACTTCATCTTTAAGGACACACGCTTATTCAAAGTCAAGGGATGGAAAAATATATCCTATGCAAATGGAAACAAAAGAGATCAGGACTAGCTATACTATATTAGATAAAATAGATTTTCAGTAAAAAACTGTTAAAAAAAGACAAAGAAGTTCATTATTAATAATAAAAGGGTCAATTAATCAAGAGCATTTAACAGTTGTACATATATATACACCTAACATTGGAGCATCTAAATATATAAGGCAAATATTAATAGATCTGGAGGGAGAGATAGACTGCAATACCATAGTAGTAGAGGACTTCAATACCCCACAAGTCCATTAAGATAGAAAATCAATAAAGAAACATTAGAGAGTTTCAGGGGAGGGGGAAAATGGCTTACTAGAGACATCAGTCACCAGATTGTCCCAAATAGAGGAAGAAGTTTCAGGTGAGAAAGCCTCGCCCAGGTGAAATACTGAGGGAAAGGAGCCAGAACCTACCCCTACCAAAGATCTCACAGGAGGAAGTGGCAGGGTAGAACAAGAAAATGCAAAATTTTGGTGGAGATGGACCCTTGAAGGATTTGGAGCCCAGTGGAAATGGTAGGTGGGAGTGTTTACTTTTCCACCCCTCATACCTGTGGTGGTCTGCCAGCTCCCAATCTGTCAGAGAACCCTTTTTCCTTGAAGAACATAGGCACTGCTACCATTGGTGAACTGAGAGCTTTTTGGGAACAGAGCACCAGGTTGCAGGTTGCTTCCCCTCACATGGGACCTGAGCTGAAATGGTAGGTACCATATTACCTGTGCACATGCCAGGTGTCTCTGTCCAGCCAGGAAAGTCACAGACCCTTAGTCTTCCTGTCACTTGATTTCACACAAACATTCCCCAGCACCTGCATGGACTGTGACAACCACGAAGGAACACCAGGAGACACAGGAGAGTAGCAGTATTCCCAGTGTTCTGATCCATGGATCAGGCTGCCCCAAGGGGACTGGGAAGTGCCATGAATGCTTATGAGGACAGAGGAAGGTGGAATACACAGTCTCCTGCACCAGAGAGCCCCTGTCTTGTGATTCAAAGTTGTCTTCACCCTCCCAGTGGAGATGCTTCCCACTATTTAGGGCCTTCTCCTCCTACCCCCTCCCTCATCCACTGACACAAAGGCAGCCACAGCTGAAAGGTTGTTTCTACTCAGGACTGGTGAGTGTTCAACAGGGGACCATTAAGTCAGGTCACTTGGGAGCAGGTTCCCCACCTCTGACAGAGCACCTATCACACCCAGGCTTCCATGGAGCTTGGGCCTCACTCCTTCCAACTAAAAAGAAGCAACAAGTGCTTTTGTGTGTCTCAAGGACAAAAGCTACTGCTCCCTCTGAGGATGGGCAGGGCTAGCAGTGCTCTCCCAGAGCTGCAAGTTGCCTGTATCTTCTGTGAAGAGCCTACCCTCTCTGGAGGCAAGTACCTGACACAACCACACCTCGCCACATTGGAGCATTTCAGCCACAGACCACACATGGTCTGGTAACCCTACATGCTGGTTTGAGCTGACTCCACCATCTCTGCTGCAGCTGGGCCAGGATGGGAGCTGGAAATCTGAGGACTTTGTGCCCACAAAGGAAAGAGACCACTGTCATTGCTGAGAAAAGGAGGTGTGAGCAGCTTGTGTATCCCCCAGATGCCCAGGTTTGCTAATCTTGTCAGGAGGGGCCCACAACTCCTGTCACAGTGCATCCACCTTTATCCTGATTGAGTATTCTTCTGGAGCAGGGGAGCATCCCACCCTTAACTATTACAGCAAGCACCTGAACCCAGAGAGGCTTGAGAGCAAATTTTCCAGCTCAATCTTGGTCTGGTGCCCTAGGATTCAACTATGCCATCCAGTGGCCTAAGAACTAGGGAATACCTAAGCTAGTTCACCACCACTGGCACCTGAGCACTTTCCCAGGAGTCTGAGGTCCAACTGACCCAAATTGCCAACAGTGCCACAGTGGATAACTATCTACATGGGTCAGAAGGCAGCATACCTCTCCCTCTCTTCACTGAGCATCAGGGTTCCTGGACAAGGAGAGCAGGTGAACTGCAAAGCTCTCTGTTTTGAGCTGAGGGGAGAGGTTCCAGTGAGAAGGAACCAGCATAAGAACTCTAACAATATTAAAAAGCTGGCTGTTTCAACACCTACAAAGGATCACACTAGCTCTCCAGCGATGGACTCCAGCCAAAAAGAAATTTTTGAAATCTTGGATATGGAATTGAAAATATGGATTGCAAGTAAGCTCAAGGGGATTAATGAGAAAGTTGGAAACCAATACAAAGAAACAAAAAAAGAAATTCAAGACATGAATGAAAAATTCAATAAAGAGATGGATAGCTTAAAAAAATTGCAGAACTTCTGAACTGAAAGAATCATTTAGGGAAGTACGAAATTCAATGGAAAGTTTTAATAACAGACTAGACAAAGCAGAAGAAAGAATTTCACAGCTTTAAGACTGGCTTTTGAATCAACCAGTCATTCAAAAATGAAGAAAAAAGAATCAAGAAGAATGAACAAGTCTTCAAGAGTAACAGGGCTATTTAAGATGATCGAACATAAGAACCTGTGTTTGAGTGAGGCAAAGACATAAAGTGTAACTAGAATGTTTGTACCCTCACAATACCTTGGAATAATAATAATAAAAAAAAACATAAACCAAAAAAAAAAAAAAAAAGAATTATAGGTATCCCTGAGGGAGAAGAAGAAAAACCAAAAAAGCATGGAAAACCTACTTGAGGGAATAATGGAGGAAAACTTCCCTGGTCTTGCCTAAAGATTTAGATTCCCAGATAAAAGAAAGTCATTGAAGTCCTGGAAGCTTCATTGCAAACAGGACGTCTCCAAGGCACATAGTCATCAGACTCGGCAAAGTCAAAATGAAGGAGAAAATCCTGTAAACTATGAGATGAAAGCATCAAGTAACTTACAAAGGAAAACCCATCAGACTAACAGCAGACTTCTCAGAGGAAACCTTACAAACCAAAAGGGATTGAGTCCCATCTTTAGTCTTCTTAAACAGAATACTGTCAGCCAAGAATTTTGTATTCTGCAAAACTCAGTTTCATAAATGAAGGAGAAATAAAGTCTTTCCCAGACAAGCAAACATTGAGGGAATTTGTCACCACTAGACTTGCCCTACAATAAATCCTTAAAAGTGCTCTATACATTGAATGGAACAATCAAAACCTACTAGTGTAAAACCAACCAAAAGTAAAAACTCAGCTTGTATAAAGCAGTAACACAAGTGAGAAAACAAAGCAACTAGGTGACAATCAACATGAAGAGTGGTACAATATCTCCCATATCAATATTAACATTTAATGTTAATAGTTTAAATGCCCCACTTGAAAAATATAGATTGGCAATAAGGATTAAAAAAAAAACCCACAACCCAAATATATCTGTCTCCAAGAAACCCATTTAGCTCTTAAAGATTGTCATAGACTCAAAGTAAAGGGGTGGAAAAATTATTACACACAAATGGAAATCAAAAGTGAGTAGGAGTAGCTATACATATATTGATAAAATAGATGTTAAAACAATAGTAAAAAAATGACAAAGACGGTCATTATATAATGATAAAGAGATTGATTCAAAGAAGATATAACAATCCTAAATATATATGCATCTAACACCAGAGCTCCCAGATTTAGGAAAGAAATACTACTAAAGGAAAGGAATAAATAGCAACATTATAATAGCCAGGGACTTCAACACTCCACTGACAGAACTAGACAGATCAATGAGGCAGAAGATCAACAAAGAAACACTGAACTAGAATACGATTCTGGAACAAGTGGACCTAACAGACATTTGCAGAACATTATACCCAAATACTTCAGAATATACATTCTTCTCATCATCATATGGAACATTTTTCAAGATAGCTCATATGTTCAGAAACAAGTCATAGAAAATCAAAAAAATCAAAATTACACCATGTACTTTCTCAGAACAGAATGGAATAATACTAAAAATCAATTACTAGAGGAATTATCAAAGCCACACAAATACATGGGAATTAAACAATCTGCTGTTGAATGATCCTTGGGTCAATGAAAATAAGACAGAAATTAAAAATTTTTTCTAATCGAATGACTAAGGTGACACAAGCTACCAAAACCTCTAGGGTCTGGCAAAAGCAGTGCTAAGAGGGAAGTTCATAGCACTAAATGCCTATGTCAAAAAGACAGAAAAGTCACAAATTAACAACCTATTTTTACACCTCAGGAAACTAGAAAAAGAAGAACAAACCAAACCCAAAGCTAGCAGAAGAACTGGAACCAGACAAGGTTGCCCACTATCTCCACTTCTATTCAACATAGTGCTGGAAGTCCTGGCCACAGCAATCAGGCAAGACAGTGGAATTACAGGCATTCGAATGGGAACAGAAGGGATCAAACTCTCACTATTTGCAGATGATATGATACTATATCTAGAGAACCCCAAGGATTCAACCAAGAGGCTATTGGAACTTATAAATGAATTCACTGCAACCTTTTAAAAAAATTTGATTGTGTTCAGCCATGGACAGAAATTTCAGTAATGTAGGTCACCATCTCTGAACACACTAGGCAATGCTCAAATTGATTACAAAAGTGCTAGTAATGGTTATGACCATTTACATATGTTAATTTAAAAAAACACACTTTAATTCATGGGTCAGAGAATTGGAAACTCTTATTTAAATGTACTTAAAAATATTAAGAAAAAATTATCAGTTAAAAATATGAACGGTTACTGGCATCATATTTAGAGGCAAACATATAACAGTACATAACCTTATTAAAATATCAAGTTAGTATAGTTTTAACACAATTTTTCATTTTTTTGAAACAGTTTTTGGTTCACAGCAAAATTGAAAGGAAGATGGAAAGATTTCCCATATACTCCCTTTCCTCACACATACGTAGTCTGCCCCATTGTAAACATGCCTCACCAGAGTGGTACATTTGTTACAATTCATGAACCTACATCGACACATGATTGTCACTCAAAATCCATGGTTCACATTAGGGTCCACTTTTGGTGGAGTACATCCTTATGGGTTTGGACAAATGTATAATGACCTACCTCTATCATCACAGTATCACACAGAGTAGTTTCACGGTCCAAAAAATCCTTTGTGCTCCATCCTAACTTCTGGAAACCACTGATATTTTTACTGTCTCCATAGTTTTGCTTTTTCTAGAATTTCATACAGTTGGAATCATACAATATGTAGTATTTCTATACCAGTTTCAACACAATATTTTCTAAAATGAAGAAACAATGTATATAATAAATATATATTAATTAGGAAATATGAAGACATATACAATAGTTATGACTAAATTCAAAAATTAGCTGTGAAAATAAAAATATACAAAAAAGAAGTTTTAAAAACATAAAAAATCCATATACTGTGCTATGTTATGTTTGAAATTTCAGTGAATAAATACTTTAGGAAATTATAAATAATCAAAATTATCTTTAAAATTATACAATCAGAAAACATTAATAAATATTATGTCAAGATTTCAATTAAAGTCACACAGAAAGCTGTGAAAACATTTCCATAAAAAATTATTATAAAGCCCAACTCAATTTTATAGTAGTATTAGGTAGAACAAGTTGAATGCGAAAATCTGAACTACCTTCCCAGTTTTTTTTCTTTTTTGATATATAATAGAAAACTACAGAATTTAATGTAGATTTTTATTTTCTCATGCATGCAAGGAGGGCAATCAGAGACAATTGCTTTAAAAAAATAAACATGCAAATGACAGATGCAGTATTATATATATATGTATATTTGTGTATACATCTTTTGCTTTACTTATCTCTCAATCACTAAAATGACTTATTAAGCTATTTAAAATACGTGAACACTAACATTTTTATATTTATTTCACCTTTGTTTCAATGTGATCTATAAACTGAAAACCTGTTTAGGCTAAGATTTCATCCCAGCCTCTCTGTCTGACCATCTTTCATCTGAGAAGTCTAAGTTTGAGGTATTCAGATATCACACTACTCATTCAGAATAATGAAATATTAAATATTTGATTAGGAATGTACCTTAAATATTATGTTGTCCAAATAGCCATCCTACATTTAAAATATTTCACTTTGTCTTTGATCTATACTGACATAAAAACATATTACCTTGAAAGGAAAAATGCTCAAAAATTGATGATCTGTGACAAATCTCTCTGTGTAACTTTTGGACCAAATTTGAATCCTTAAGTTACCCAGAATATTCAGAATTCATTAACACAGTTAAAACTTATGCTCATGTTCTGCCCGAATGCTCTTTTTATCCTGACTACACTTCCTAGGATAGCTCCAGTTTTTCTGGTTCACATTCAAGTTCACCACTCAGAACAGAAAACATTTGATGTTGGAAAAAATAAATACTGAATTCGAAGGCATCAACCTAGGAGAGGAAGGAGTTGATCTAACATGACTTGCTCTGACTTCTTAATAACCAAGCCCGTGATGGAGTTGCCTCAAAATCTACTCCATTAGACAAAACAAAGGACATATTAAACTTAGGCTTGTCATGCCTATATTCTTCCTGATATTAAATCTCTCACTAAACCTCCTTTTGTGTGTGTGCCATTATATTATGTTCCTATAAGTTGCAAAGAATCTGGATTTACTCAGGATCTTCTTGGATGACCTGATGAAGACAGAAGGAAGAGAGTGATGACTGTGGAGAGAGTTGTTATGAGGGCCTGCATGTAATTAAGAAGATAATCTTGATCAGCCAGGCCACACGGAGGGTAGAGCATCTCTCAGATTCAGTGCTCATTAAAGCACCCTGTCACCCATTCATTTATTCAAAATATTTTTGAGGACTTATTAGGTGTGTTGTCCAAAGGACCACTGGGATGGCTGAATAGTAAAAAGGAGAGTTTTATTGGTGATATTAGTTTGTAAACTGGAGAGAGACAGTCTCTGGCATGAACTAAAGATGCGCTCTCTCTTTGAAAAGGGAAAGGAGAGGTTGGCTTTTATGTCTCATATGGTCTGTATTATGCAATAGAGTCATACATATTTAGTAGGTTTGGGGAAAATCTATATATTAATATATTTATGAGAGGAATTGAGAACATGTGCAATGGGTACACATGTATGCAATATACATCCCATGTTTACTGTGAGGAAGGGTTTTCACATTAAAATGAGGTGGAATTTGGCCCTTAACATCAAAAGGTAAATGATAGGACAAAAAGAAAGTTTGTACATAGTCTCTATAAGCTAGTTGAAACTGGCTTGAGGTCTGCAGTTGTTTCTCATGAAAAAATGCTTGTAGGGCTGTTCTTCTATCCAATCAGAGTTTTGGTGATCTGGGTTATAAATCAGAATTAGGAAGGGTCTGATATTTTGCCTGGTAGCTCCTATAGTTAGGGAATGTGACAATAGTGTGATTTTTCTTTATAGACCTAGGAATTTAGGGAGTTGTCATGCCAGTCTAGCCCTGAGCCCTCAGCCAGTAAGAAACTTTTTGTTTCCTTAACCTTAGAGTCCATCTTACTTGATAAAGGGGCATCTATGATGGTCTCTCAGATCACAAGTGGTGAGACCAACTTGGATGACTCAGCTAGAACACTAATGGGCTGTTCCTCTAATGTAGTGAATTTCCCCACTTGACACCTCTTTCTACTTTTGCATAATTAACTTTATTATTGCCCATGTGCAGTGAGACAACTTGTATAATATCAAATTTAACATTGTTGTGTGTCTTTGGATAGGTAATATTTCTTTATGTCTAAACTGCGACTAGCAAATAACCATACCTGTCTCATATCGCTATTGTGAGAATAAATGGAAAATAAATCAAGCAAAGGTTATAGCAAATTACCTGGTACACTCTTAAGTGCTTAAAAAATGATTATTATACTGATAGCCTCTTTACATTTTCTACATATTTTATGATAAGCAAATAAAGATTAAAAAATTGAATACTTCATTTAAATGAACTAGTTTATTAAATCTCATGATGACTAAACTATATATTTCTTAATCTAGATGACATACTTTGTTGAATGCAAGAACAATGAGAGGAAATAGGTATGGTATTTAATCAATAAATAGTAATTATTTGAAATATTTGAAAATTAGAAAGTTTTATTATTTATTGTATCTTTCATTTTATGTATACAAGATTATCTGATATCATGCTTAAAACACATTTTACAAAGCCAAAACCACCCTGATACCAAAACCAGGAAGGGACATAACAAAAAAAGAAAACTGCAGACCAATATCCTTTATGAATATAGATGCAAAAATTCTCAAGAAAATACCATCAAACTGAATTCAGGTACTTATCAAAAAAATAATCCATCATGACAAAGTGGACTTCATCCCAGAGATGCAGGGACGGTTTAACATACACGAATCTATAAATGTAATTCAACACATATATAGAAGTAAAAACAAAGATCACATGATCCTCTCAAGAGACACAGAAAAGTCATTTGACAAAATTCAGCACCCTTTTATGATAAGAACGCTTAACAAAATAGGCATAGATAGGACTTACCTAAAAACGATATAAGCCATATATGACAAACTCACACCGAACATCATACTGAAAGGGGAAAAATTGAAAGCATTCCTGCTTAGAACTGGAACCAGACAAGGCTGCTCTCTATCACCGCTTCTATTCAAGATAATGCTTGAAGTCCTGGCCAGAACAATCAGACAAGAGAAGGAAATCAAGGACATCCAAATGGGAGCCGAAGAGTCAAACTACTGTACTTTGTTAATGATATAATCTTATATCTAGAAAACTTCAAAGATTCTGCCATGAAACTACTGGAATTGATAAACAAATTCAGCAGAGTCTCAGATTGCAAAATCAATGCACAGAAATCACTAACATTCCTATAAGCCAACAACAGTCAAACTGAGAACCAAAGACTCAGTATCCTTCACAATAGCAACAAAGAAAGTAAAATACCAAGGAATATATTTAACAGAGGAGGTGAAAGACCTCTACAGGGAGAACTATGAAGCACTGAGGAAGGAAATCACAGAGGATGTAAACAGGTAGAAAATCATACCATGCTCGTGGGTTGGCAGAATCAACATTGTTAAAATGTCTATACTATACAAAGTGATCTACAAATTCAATGCAATCTCTATAAAATACCAAGATCATTTTTTGCAGATCTAGAAAAAATAATTCTATGCTTCGTATGGGACTAGAGAAGACCTTGTATAGCAAAACCAGTCTTAAGCAAAAATAAAAAATCGTGAGGCATCAATTTACCAGACTGCAAGCTATATTACAAGGCTATAGTCACTAAAACAGCATGCTACTGGCACAAGAACATAGACCCATGGAACAGAATTGAGAACCAAAATATAAAACCATCCTCATATAGCCATCTAATCTTTAACGAAGCAGACAAAAACATACACTGGGGAAAAGAATCCTTATTCAATAAACGGTGTTGGGAAAATTGGATAGCCACATGTAGAAGACTGAAACAGGATCCACACCTATCACCTCTTACAAAAATCAACTCATAGTGGATAACAGACTTAAACCTAAGGCATGAAACTATAAGAATTCTAGAAGAAATGTTGGAAAAAATCTTATAGACATTGGCCTAGGGAAATAATTTACGAAGAAGACCTCAAAGGCAATCACAGCAACAACAAAAATAAATAAATGGGACCTGATCAAATTAAAAAGCTTCTGCACAGTCAAGAAAACTATCATGAGAGCAAACAGACAACCTACAGAATAGGAGAAAATATAAACATACCACACATCCACAAAAGACTGATAACTAGAACCTATTGAAAACTCAGGAAAATCAGCAAGAAAAAAATCAAATAAGCCCATTAAAAAGTGGGCAAATGACATGAACAAAAATTTTTCAAAGGAAGACAATTTAATTGCCAAAAAACATATAAAAAATGCTCAACATCTATAATCATCAGGAAAATGAAAATCAAAACCACAATGAAATATCACTTAATTCCAGTGAGAATGGTTTTTATCAAAAAGTACCAAAACAATAAGTGCTGGCATAGATGTAGAGAGATAGGAACACTCATACTTTGCTCTGGGACTGCAAACTAGTACAACATCTGTGGAAAGCAATATGGAAATACTTCAAAGAGCTAAAAGTAGAACTACCATTTGATCCAGCAATACCATTACTGGGCATCTACCCAAAAGAACAAAAGACATTCTATAAAAAAGACATCTGCATTTGAATGTTTTTAGCAGCACAATTCACAATTGCAAAGATGTGGGAAAAACCCAAGTGCCCATCAATACATGAATAGATTAATAAAATGTGTGTATGTATACCATGGAGTACTACGCAGCCACAAAAAACAATCGTGATATAGCACCTCTTGTATTATCCTACATAGAGCTGGAGCCCATTCTACTAAGTGAAGTATCCCAAGAATGGAAAAACAAGCACCACATGTACTCACCATCAAATTGGTATTAACTGATCAATACTTATGTGGACATTTAATACTAACATTCATGTTGGACAGGTGGGAGGGAGGAGGAGGGGATACATATATTCACACCTAATGGGTGCAGTACTCACCATCTAGAGGATGAACATGCTTGAAGCTCTGACTCAGGTGGGGCAAAGACGATATATATAACCTAAACATTTGTATCCCTGCAATATGCTGAAATAAAATAACAATAAATAAAATAAAATAAAATTAATGTGTGAACATCAGTAGATATAAATAAGTAAATTTAATTACTTAGGTTTTTCTCTGGCCAGTGGTTGATATAATTTATTTTACATTATAACCAAAGCAAGTATATGGCTATAATGAAATGTTTTATTTTTGCATTATAAATAAATTGTGTATATGACCAGCTCCCCAATAGAAAAAAAAATCTGGGAAAGTATGTAATATTATCCTTAATATTTAGATGTAAAACTTTTGAAAGAAATATGTAAACTCTAAAAGATACACTAGAAAAATAGATCAAATTCTCTATAAATGTTTATATAGAGTATAAGGATTATAGGCTCACACAGAGAAGGGAAAATGACATGAGAGATGGATTTCTGATCAGCTGTTCTAAGGTTGACAATGACTACAGGAGACACATGAAGGTTGTCTTCTATTGACAGCCCTTATTTAGGGGGCCTACATGAACTGAACCCCCTAGATCTTTCTTCATCCTTATATTTTATGAATATTTATCCTTCTAAGAGCTGAGGGAAAAGGATCAATTTCATGGACCTCAACTGTCCCTTTTATCCATGAACTCCAAACACAAAATCTCTCTTGCTTGGTTATAGGTTCTTCTTCCTGAGAAACTGGCACTGTATTGTTTTCTTGATAAACAAAGAGACATTATCTTATAGAAAGTTACTAAAAGGTCATCGATGAAAGGAATATAGAAGTAACTATTTATTTATTTTATTTCATATAAAATCATGAAATTGCATCATTTTTGAGCTGGAGAAGATCATCAACATCATCTAATTCAATAGTCCCCAAACCTAGTTGTTTACAGAAGGATGTGCGGAGATTGTTAAAATTACAAATTCTGTGACTTGACCCAAACATAGAGAATGAGGGTCTTCAGTGATATTTCCTTGGAATATGTATTTTCTAAAGCTCTCCAAGTGATTTGATACATCAGACCCACAAAACACAAATTGTATGCAAGTTATCAAGTCCATGATTTTTAAAGGGGTAAAGTGACAACCAAGATCATAGACCATTATTTCTCAAGTTTTAATATGCTTCTCTGTATCACGTGGGGATATTTCTAAACTTTAGAAGGAATTCAGTTGGTCTGAAATGGGGTCCAAGGTTTTGCATTTCTAATAAGCTCCTAAATGACATTCATGCCCACAATACACACTGAGTGGGCAGGACAGAAAAGATTATGAAAGAAGGTTGAATTGAACCCAGGACTCTTAAATTCTGGGCCTCAGTACTCATAGAGGAGTTATCAAATGAGATAGTCTATTCAGATCCCAGGATTATTAAACTTCAGTGCTATGCTTAAATACAGCCTCAGGTAAAAATCCCCCAACTTATAAATACTATTTGATTCTCAAATTTTCAAACTTTTTAATCATTTGAAATATAAACCTTATTACATTCCCTTTTCAAAGTTAATATCCTCAAAGGTAGTACAGGATTGTGAAAGTATAAAAGTTGTCAGCAAGATCTGAAATAATTTTTAAAAAACTAATTTAGTATTGGTACATAAAATAATTATGATATATTCAAAAGCCTCAATCTCTGAGTTTTTAGAAATGATTTTTACCTACTGAAAATCCTCATTTCAAATTAAACAAGCAAAAAGTTATAACTTTCCAGGAGGCAACATTTCTAGAAGAAGTATTCTTTTAGCTAACTGCCTCAGAATTAGCTTATATTCTGTTTATATCAATATTTATTTGTTTGGATGAAAATATTAATACAGGTGAAAATTAAGGGTAAGTTTCAACCTAGAGCAGAGAACAAGAGAGTTGAAACATTTTAAATTCCAAGCCTTTCCGGAATTTTAATTTTCAAGTTAGGTATCAATATAACCAAGACTGGAGACTTATGCATTTATATAATACAAAGGAGTCAGCTCATGTCAAAGATATTTTCTGATTTAAACAAACACATGTATGTTTAGAAAAAGTCTGGGTAAGAGTCTGTTTAGGAATCAGGAGACATGTATTCTCTGGGTGGCTTTGCAACAGATTGGCCATGGGCTTACTGGTAGGCACAATTTCCCTTGGTGTACATGTACCATAAAATTTCCTCCCCTTGAATATGGACAGGATATGTGAATAGATGGAATATCACTCTTGTGATTAGTTGTAATCTAATAAGATAAGGGGATTTTGAATAAGAAATTAAGGCTCCTAATGAATTGACTTTGAGCTAATTATAAGCTAGATAACCAGGTATGCTAGACCGAGTCAGGTGAGTCTTTTAAAAGAGGGCATTGAGCTAAAAGACAGGAATCAGCACGAGATATTCTTTGTTGGCCTGTATAAGGCAAATGCAATGATGTGGAGAGGGCCATGTGGCAGGTAATGCCACTTATCCTCTAAGAGCAAAGGGCCTCTGTCCTTTGACATTAAGATCCTGAAATCTACCACAATCATGTGGATCCAGAAGAATATCAGGTGAAATTGTAGCACAGCAAACACATTTATTTTAGCCTAGTAAGACTATAAGCAGAGGACCCAGTTAACCTCTGCCTTGAATACTGACCTAGAGAGAGTCTGTGAAACAATAAATGTGTGCCATCTTAAGGCAATAGATTTGTGATACTTTCTTTTTTTACATAGAAGACTAACAGCAGCTCTCACCATGGGGCCAAATGAGGTGTGCCTGAGATCCTTCCCATCTCTGAAGTGCCCTGATTCCATCCGTCTGTGGTTCCATTATCAAGTTAAATTTTAGTTTTGAAAGACTCAGTATATCACAGCCTATGTTTTAACCTCAACATTTGTAGGGTACATTCATGAAAGAGGGGAGTATAAAGATACATGAAGTCTCATGCTTGTGGATTGAAAGACTTAATATTGTTAAAACGTCTATACTCCTCAAAGCAATCCACAGATTTGATGCAACCTCTATAAAAATTTCAAAGGCAGATTTTGCAGAAATAGAAGAAAATTCTAAAATTTATACAGAATTTCAAAAGACTTCAAATGGTAAAAATAATCCTGAAAAAGAAAAGCAAAGTTGGACGTCTCACATTTCTTGATTTCAAAATGTACTACAAAGAAATTGTAATCATGACAGCATATTATTGGCATAAGGGCAGATATATAAGCCAATAGAACAGAATAGAGATGTCAGAAGTAAAATTTTATGTACTTGGCCAAATGATTATTTGCAGGGGTTCCAAGACTACACACGGGGAGTGGACAGTCTCTTCAATTTATGGAGTTGGGAAAACTAGATACCTGCACGAGAAAGAATGAGAGTGGATTTTTACCCTACACCATATAAAAGTAATGCAAACCGTTTTGAATACCCAAACCATAGAACTAAAACTATAAAACTTCCACCAAAAAGAAACCTAGGAGAGATACTTCAAGACACTAGATTTGGCAATGATTTCTTGAATGTGACACCAAAAGTGTAGACAACAAAGGAAAACATAGACAAACGAGACTGTCTCAAACTCAAAAGCTGTCCATCAAAGGAAACAATCAACAGAGTGAAAAGGCAACCTACAGAATTCAAAATATTTGTAAATAATATATCTGATTAGGGGTCAAAATCTATAATATATAAGGAACTTCTACAACAATGATACCAACAACAAAAACAAACTGATTAAAAAAAAATGAACAAAATACCTGAATAGACAATTTTCCAAAGAAGATATACAAATGGCCAACAAGCATATATAAAGATACTCAACATTACTAATCATAAGACAAATGCCAATCACAACCACAATGAGATATATGACCTTACTCCCATTCAGGTGGCTGCCAAAAAATAACAGAAAATTAGTGCTGGCAAGGATGTACAGAAAATGGACCCTCTGTGCACTGCTGGTGGGAATAAAAAATGGTAAGATATTATGGAAAACAGTATAGAGATTGCTAAAAAAATTAAAAATAGAATTGCCATATGATCTAAAAATCTCACTTCTGGGTATATATCCAAAAGAATTCAAAGCAGGATCTTGAAGAGATATTTGCACATCTTTATTCATTGCAGTATTAAATAGCCAAGAGGCAGAAGCAACCTAAATGTCTATTGATAGATAAATGGATAATAATAAATGTGGTATATACATACAATGAAATATTATACCACCTTAAAAAGGACATCCTGATACATGCCACAACATGGATGAACCTTGAGGACATCATGCTACTTGATATAAATCCATCACAAAAAGACAAATACTGGATGATTCTACTCACATAAAGTATCCAAAGTATTCAAAATCATAGAAGTAGAAAGTAGAAAAAGACAGCTATCAAGAGGTAGATGGGAGGAGAGGGGAATTAGTGCTTAATAGGTAAAGTTTCTATTTTGTAAGATGAAAAAGTCTTAGATATCTCTTGCACAACAATGTAAATATACTTAAAACTTCTGAACTATCTACTTAAAAAAATTAGTGTTATGTATTTTTTACCACAATAAAAAAGGTAAAAAGTAATCAAATTGAGACTTTTTGGAAATAAGCATACTAATAACAAGCCCAGCTTAAAAAAAAAAAAATACATGCAGCAAAGAAGCTCTGTGAATGTTTTTTGTAACTGAGCTTAAAATATTGCTGATTCAAAAACACTCAATATGTCAAAGATATAAAGGGATCATAAGAAAAATGACAGTATACACTTCAGAAAATTGACACAGTGGGATCATTTATAAACTAAGTTTTTAAATGCTTTAAAATGAATGCTTTCTGAATTTCTTTTGAGCATATTTCTTGATGTTAAGGAAAATAGGCTTAATTCTGCTATTATAGTTTCAGAATACAATTATATAATTGCCTGCTATTCTTCCTATGATAAACTCTAGGTCAAATAGCAAAACGCAAAGTTGCGTAAGTCACTCGTTTGTCACCAATCTTGTTTACATTCACTTGCTGACACTACAAATCTACCACTACCTACATATGGTAATGTGGAAGACTACTTTAATTGTATTTTGTTGAGAGCTTCATTTGTTAACTACATTTAAATAGTATTAAGGTGCTTAAAAAGGTTAGTATATTCAAAGCTGGTAGAAGTAAACCACTAGATGCAGGGAAGTCCTTAGCTTGGATAGGTTTTCTGTGTTCTTCAGTGCATAATATAAAGATCTTAATCTAGCCTACAATTGAGGATAGCTTTTTTCATGGGCTGGCCCCCAATGATAAAATTTCCACCCTTTAATTCTTACCTGTAAATAAGAGTCATTGTGACAATTAAACAAGATGAAAAGCGTGTATCAAACTATAAAAGCCTATAAAAATGTAAAGCATCATCCCAATTTAGAACTAACCGTACCTTTATTTAGCCCCAGCATTCAGTCCTACTTAGAGTCTAATGAATTCTTTCTTTTAAAACTTTTAGATTTGAGAATAGCTATCTAAGCAGACCATATTCTGATTTGCTTCTTTTACTTAACATTGTAGATATTTGGGGGATAATTCAAAAAATAAATATTTGAATTGCCCAAACTGAAAAATTGTTATATATTTTGAAAGAATACATTTATTTTTTATTTCACTTTGTTCTAAGGCTTACGGATGCTTTATTAAAATGGAAAACATCTTTCTTGCCGGTTTCCTGATTACACATCTTAGATAATACACTATATGACAAAACTTTTCTGACACGAATGCCCTATAATAATTTTTTTATTTTATATCTTTAAAATTAATTAATTTTTTAAATTGACAAATAAAATCACATATATTGTATACAACATGGTGTTTTGAAATATGTGCACATTGAGGAATGGATCAATAGAGCTAATTAACATATCCATTAATTCACATACATTTTGTGTGATGAGAACACTTAAAATCTACTCTCTCAGTGATTTTCAAGGATACATTGTTATTAAATATAGTCACCATGTTGTATGATAAAGATCTTAAACTTATTCTTCCTATTTAACTGAAATATTGTATCCTTTGGCTGATACTCTCCCTCACCAAGCCTCTAGTAATCACCGTTCATTCTACTTTCCAACTAGTTTCTATGACAATTTTTTTAGATCCCACACATGAGAAAGATCATGTGGTATTTTCCTTTATGTACCTGGCTTTTAGTAAGCAAAGCTCTTCCTCAAAATGTCATGAGCATATTACACTGTTATTATCACTGAGGAAGATTCAAGAGGATGTAGCTATCCTCCATTGTAGCAAAGCCATCCTTAGCAGCATCTGATCACCACTCCAAAGAGGCCTGCTGCATTTCATCTTTCCCCTCCACCACTACTCATATGTATTCTGTAAGCTCCTTGGAGACAGGAGTTATGTCTTATTCATCATTATGTTCTCAGTATGTGGTACTGTAACTGATACAGATGTCTACTTGGCTCAACACTTGTTGAATCCAGAATTACCAGGAAAAGAAAACCAAAAGGAAGAAAAAAAGAAAAAGAACCAGAAAGAAGAAAATAATTTATTTTTCCCTGAGAATGTATACCAAATTAAGCCTACAGTGAAATGGACTTACTGAACTTAATATAAACATTCTTGTGCCACATTCTGGTCACTGATCATGCTGAGCATTTTTATCATTACTGCCTAGTTTCACCTTTACACATAATCTACTCATGCATCTTAGTTACATGCTAAATAGTCCTCCTAATTACTGATTTCTTTCTCTGTTTACATTCATTTATTTGACAAATATTTATTGAATGGCTAACACACATCTGTCAGTTAAGCAAACAGAGTCAAAGTCCCTCTTCTCGGAATTTCCTAGTAGAGGGGGAGAGTGAAAAATAAACACATGAACTACCAGGTTGTGAAAGTTCTGTGACGAGTGGCAAGGGTGGAAAAGTTAATTTGTATAGAATAGTTAGGAAAGTCCTCCCATAAGATGATATTTGAGAAGATATCTGAAGTGAGAGAAAAAGCAATATTTTATTTGGAAAGAGTGTTCTAGTTAGTGGCAATAGGATGTGCAAAGGCTCTGAGCTAGGAAGAACATATCTGTTGTCATGAGAACCATCAAGAAGCTAGAGCAGAAGGAGAAAGGGACAGAAGAGTAGAGGATGAAGTCACAGAGTTACTGGATAGCCATTAGACGTCATATTTTGTAGTTCAAGGGAGATTTGTATTTTATTATAAGACCATGATGGAATCATCCCCAATTTCTCTACTGAATTAACAAGACCTGTGGTCCAAGATGAGACTGATTATTTGGAGTGGGTGCAAGTGTGTGGACAGCACACATGGAAGGGAGTTAAACAAACACGTTCTTTAACAGGTCTATTGTGTGGAAGAGAGACACCCTTCAGAAAAAATTTGAAAGGGATGCCAAGTGTCAATTCACTGGTTATACCATTACCCTTGCTTTTGAGTTATAGTGTCCATACTAACTTTCAACACATATTTAAACTTACAAACATGATTCCAGGTAACATAACATGGTCATGCAAGCAAAAGCATACTCACCTTCTCCTTCGAAGAGACTCCCTTATTGGACATGACAATTTTAGTATACATATTGTCTCTAAAAATGTATTGTTCAGGGCATTTTCCCTCAAAGGAGGTATGTATTCACTAGGATGAATGATAATGTACCCACTGAACAAGAACGTTCAGTGATTTTAGATGATGTCATTCCATTGCTAATTTGTTTCCAATTCCACGTTAACATAATGAAAAATATATATAATTGACTATGAAAAACATACCTTTTACGAAATAATAAGGGAAAGAGTAGCTGAATAGTAAAGAGAAAAATAAAAATTGATTTATGTAAATCCAAGAATGAAATTAAAGGTAGCTACTTAAGTAGGCATATCTGCAGCTACGTTAGACGTGGTTGTCATTTCTAAGCTCTCCTCCTTATTCATTGCTCTCTTTTGTCTCAGTAAACACTTAGGCATGTTGATACTCTTAACCTGGTTGGAAAACCCAAACTTTTACTCCTGAGGCCTCAAGCTCTTTGGTAGTTCTGTTAACATTTGGCTGCTATAATTAGTTTCCCTTGAACTTTAACTGCTGAACATAGAATTATTGGGAGGTAGTCCAGATAACAGAATTGTTTAGTTTTCATATATTCTTCATCTTTGTCCCAATTTATTTGAAGTGACTTATTTTTCATTGATAATCAAAATCAAGCACAACAGCCAAAACAGTAATCTCAACTTTTCTTACTTATTCAGTGACAGGTAAACATTAAAATAGTAAGCTAACATTGAACATTCTTGTTCAATAGGTGCATTATCATTTATCCTGGTGAATGTATACCTTCTTTGAGGGAAAGCACCACTAAATAATACATTTTTAGAGATAATATGTATAACAAAATTGTTAAAAATAAAGCAGAAAATGATAAGAAATTCATTTACCCAAAGTTTAGTGAGGAAGACAGGATAATGGGTGATGAAGAAATACTCAGGTGTAAGCAACAGTGTCAGTAATGACTTAATTGTGTTCGTGGAAGTCTATTTCCTTATGGTTTATACCTTGTATCTAAATTGTACACTTTCTTTGACATATACTAAATATTATGTAATAAAACTTAAAAATTGATGTATAATTTAAGATGGGCTTTATATTCACAGTATTTACATTTGCTGGAATAGGGTTTTTTTTCCCTTTTCCAGAAACTGAGTATATTGGTATTTATTTTCTACACAGCATTACACATAATAAAATATTTAAACATATTTAAGCTTTCATATTTCTTATTCTCCAGTGCTAAATTAAAATTTTGTTTTAAGTTGCTTTGCAAAACTTAGAATCTACATTTATGCCAAAGGATTAAACACCTTAAAGAAAATGAACTATCAAATATTTGCAAAATATTTCAGAGGTAAAAAAACAGAATTCAATTTCAAGGATGTATTGAATTTTCTCACCACTTAGCAAGCAGTACACAGTGTGATACATCAATCTTTCTCCATTTTTTAACTTTCATTAATTTTTGAACTATGCTATTGAATAATATTCATAAACAGTTTAAAGTTTTCAAATATTATCAACTTATGAGTTTTAGATTTATTCCAACACATAAATTCTACTCATTTTAAGTTTTCTGTAACTTGGCCATTTATGAGCACATTTATAGAAAAATATCATTAACTTTAATGGGTGCTACATGCATCATAAGGCAGTTCAACTTTTAGTATATATAATCTTAAGAAATCTAGTGCTACATTTTCTGTAATAAAATATGTGTGTATAAATTCTTGATCTGAAATGCTTTTGTATTCCAGAAAGCAAAATATTTTTCTTTCTTAAAAGTATAAAGAAGGTATGTACAATCTGGAAATGTCATCCTTACCATCAAAGTGCCATGAAACTATGAGTGGCAGATTTCTTGAATCCGTTATCACAAGTTATGATTTCTCCATCAGATTTAGTTTCATAGAGGAAGGGGCTAGGGCCAATTGGCATTTCTTAATCCCTCCATTCACTTAACTCTGAGAGTTCATTGGACCAGCCACTGTGATAGATCCCAGGAAATGAGAAGATTGACAAGTCACAGGCTTTCTTCTACAAGATTCTATACCTTGGTAATTGCAAACACACAGCTAACATTTGTGAAGTGCTTACAATGTGTTAGGTAACCTTATAAATTTTTTTATTGTTGTTGTCTATTAATCCTCAAAGCAACTTTATGAATCTGACATTTTTTTTTTAATAAACAGAAAACTGGATCAGAGATTAGTTTTCTTACCCAAGGGGAAGGAGTTTAGAGGTTTGAATCTAGACAATTTGGCCTTAAACATTTACTGTCAATTGCCTTGGAGAGAAATAAATATGCACTAAATAATAAAAATAATCTGAATAGTAGTGGTAATAGTTGGCATTTTAAACAGAAGAAAAAACACTGTTGATCAAATGGGAACGGTGCATATTTATTAAAATAGGTAAGAAAAGGTTATTGAGAATTGTGGGAATATACGTTGAGCCATCAGCCATCAAACATTTAAGAGTAACAAATTTGACAATCTGGATGAAATGGATCAACCCCTTCAAACACAATCTGACAAAACTCACATACAAAAAGGTCAATCTAAATAAGTCTATATGTATTAAAGAAATTCAATCAATGATTAACAACCTTTCATAATGGAAAGCACTAGGTTCAGAAGATTTCAATTGTACATTGTATCAAACATTTAAAGAAGAAATTATACCAATTGTCTACAATCTTTCTCAGAAGATAGAAACAGAGGGTATACTTCCTAGCTCATTCTATGCAGCTCGCATTACCCTAACATCAAAACAAGATGAGGACAGTACAAGGAAAGAAAACTATAGACCAATATCTGTCATGGACATAAAAGCAAAAATCTTCAACAAAATAGAAAATCAAATCCAACAACGTATGTAATACATCGTGACCAAGTGGAATTTGTCTGGATATGCAAGGATGGATGAATATTTAAAAATCAATTAATATAATCCAGTACATCAACAAAATAAAGAAGAAAAATTTCATGATCGTATCAATAGATGTAGAAAAAGAAATTGACAAAATCCAGCACGCATTTATGATAAAAACTTTCAGCAAATTAGAAATAGAGGGAAACTTTCTTGATAAAGAACATCTATAGAAAATCTGCGGCTAGCAGCATACTTAATTTTGAAAAACTAGGAGTGTTTCCATTAAGATAAGGAGCAAGGCAATGATGTCTTGTCTCAACACTTCTTTTCAACATCGTACTGGAAGTCCTCGGTAATGCAGGAAGACAAGAAAAGGACATACAATGTATACGGATTGAGAAGGAAGAAAAAGCTGTTCTAAGATGACGTGATAGTGCATTTAGGAAATCTGAAATAACTGACAAAAAAAATTTTGGCACTTACAAGCAATTATGGGAAGGTTCAAGGATACAAGGTCAATATATAAATGTCAGTTGCTTAACTATACACCAGAAATGAACAAATGGAATTTGAAATTAAAAATGCATTACTATTCACATTAGCACCATCCAAAATGAAATATATAGGTATAAATCTAACAAAATATATGCAAGATTTTTATGAGTAAAACTTGAAAACCAATGAAAGAAATTAAAAATTAAATACATATTCCATGTTCATGTATAAGAAGACTCAATATTTTTCCTTCTGTTTCAATTTTGACAGTTTTTATTACTACGTTTTGTAGATCAAAAAATCTTTCCTTCCGCAATATCTAATTTGTTAATAATCCTTTAGATTTTTTATTTTAGGGATTGGAGCTTTCTTTTCTATAAGTTTGGTTTCAGTCAATTCTGTATATTCCTTGGACTATTTAATTTTTGAAGACATGGTATACAGTTACAATAATTGTTTTAATACCTTTGTCTTCTAATTATAATGGTCATGTTAATTCTGAGTCACTTTTGACTGATTGATTTTTCTTCTCATAGCTGCATTTTCTTGCTTATTTGTGTACCGTGACAATAATTGATTAAATGCTAGACATTGTTAATTTTAACTTGACAGATGGTGAATATCTTTGAAATTCTTAAAAATATTCCTGGGTTGTGTCCTGGAACAGTTAAATTATTCTTAAACAGTTTGATCCCTTCACAAAGAGCTTTTTAAAAAATGATATATATATATTTTACATATTTTTTATGTATCATATGCATAAATATACACTTTTAAAGTGTAGAAATTAGTGGGTTTTACTGCATTCAAAAGGTTGTGCTACCATGTTTAATATCATAATATTTTTATTACCCCCCAAAAAAATCCCAGATATCCATTAGGAGTAATTTCCACAGTCACCATGACAACTGAAACCATTACTCTACTTTTTGTCTTTATGCATTTACTTATTCTTGGTATTTCATATAAACAGAATCACACTATACATGGCCTTCTGTGTTTGACTTTTTTCATTCAGTATAATGTTTTCAAGATTTATCAATGTTGGACCGTAAATCAATAATTCATTTTTATTATGGATGAATAATATTTTATTTAATGACATATTTTTTTTATTAATTCATCAATTGATGGTCATTTGGATTGTTTCTAATTTTGACTACTATGAGCATGGTGTAAAAGTTTTTGTGTGAAAGTATATTTTCAATTCTTTTTTGTGTATACTTAGGGGAGAACTGCCAGTTCATATAGTAACTGCCAAAATGTGGACTTAACATTTACATCAACAAAATATTTGGGCCCTCATTTCTCCACATCATTACTGATATTTGCTATTTTCTTTTTTCTTATTGTTATAGCCATAATAGTAGGTATAAAGTGTTATTTCATTGTTTTCTTGGTTTGTATATCCCTAATAATAGTTTTAATTAACTAACAATGTTTTCATGCAGTAATTGGCTATTTGTATAGCTTCTTGGGCCAAATGTTCAATCAAATTCTTTGCCTGTTTTTTTTTTTAAATGAGGTTATATGCTTTTATATTCTTCATTTGTAGTTCTTTATATAATCCCTTTATAATAATAATTGATACTGAAAGCTTATCAGATATATGGATTGCAGATATTTTCTTCCTTTCTGTGTGTTGTCTTTTATATTGTTGGTAGTATACTTTGATGCATAAAAATTTTTAATTTTAATAATTCAAATTTATTTAGATCTAAGATACATTTAAAATTTCTGTATATGGTAGGAGGTAAGAGTCCAAATTATTATTATTTACATGTGGATATCCAATTGTCCAATTAATATTACAGAAAATATTTTTTCCAAAATGAATTTCTCAGAATATTTTCAAAAAATCAACTGATCATTAACATAGATATTTCCGGATTTTTGATTCTATTTCACAGATATATGTTATGAAAATACCACATGTCCTTGATTATTGTAGCTTTGTTGTAAGTTTTGAAATTGGAAAGTGTCAATCTTCCAATATTTTTATTTTTTCTTTAATTTGTTTTTGCCAATATGGATTACTTGCTCTTACATTTATATTTTGGTATCAGATTGTCAGTTTTTTTCCAAAACAAAAACAAAGAAAGCTGCGATTTTCACAGGGATTTTATTAAATGTTTAAACCAATTTTGGAAGTATTTTTGTTTTAATGATATTAAATCACATATATGAACGTGATGACTTTCCACTTATTTAAGTCTTCTTTATTTTATAGTTTTTACAAGTCTTTTATTTCTTTTTAAAAAATATTTATATGTACGTATTTTGTTTTTTTTTGATGCTATAGTAAATGATAGTTTTTAAATTTTATTTTTGGATCATTCATTCATAGTGTGTAAAAATACAAATTGTTTTTTCTATATTGATATTGTGTCCTGCCTGAAACCTTGCAGAACTCATTTATTACGTCTAGTAGTTTCATTGTGAATTCCATAGAGTTTTCTGTATACAAAATTATACCATCTGTGCAAGAGAGACTTTTACTTCTTCCTTGCCAATCTGAATGACTCTTATTTCTGTTTTTTGTCTAATTGCTCTGAATAGAATGTCTAGTACAATGTTGAGTGGAAGTAAGGAAGGCAAAAATCCTTAGATATTTAAAGAAAAGATTTGACCATTGAGTATAATGTTAGCTGTGGTTTTTATCAGGTTGAAGAAGTTCCTTTGTATTACCATTTCTAGTTTGTTGGTGTTCTTTTTTATCATAAAAGGGTCGAATTTTGTTAAGTGTTTTCTATGTATCTATTGAAATGATCATGTGGTTTTTGTTTTATATTCTATAGTCATGCATAGCTTAACTACAGAAATAAATTCTGAAAAATACATCCCTAGGCAATTCTGTCATTGTGTAGACAACATAGAGTGTACTTACACAAACCTAGATGGTGTAGCCTACTACACACCTAGGCTATATGGTATAGCCTATTATTCCTGGTCTACAAATCTGTACAGTATACTACTGTGCTGAAAACTATAGGCAATTATATCACAACGGTAAATATTTGTTTATCTAAACATATCTAAATACAGAAAAGGTACAATAAAAATATGGTATAACAGATTACAAAAAAAAGGTACACCTATATAGGGCACCTACCGTGAATACAGCTTGCAGGACTAGAAACAGCTCCAGGTAAGTCAGTAAGTTGGGAATGAATACGAAGGCACAGGACATTAGCGCACACTACCACAGACTTTACAAACACTGAACACTGAGGCTATGCAAATTTATGAAGAAATAGTTTTATTTCTCCAATAATAAATTAACCTTAGTTTACTGTACTTTTTTAACTTTTTAAACATTTTACGTTTTTTACCTTTTTGACTTGAAATAACATTTAGCTTAAAATACAAACACATTGTACAGTTGTACAAAAATATGTTCTTTCTTTATATCTTTATAAACTTTTTTCTATTTTTTATTTTTGATTTTACTTTTTAAACTTGTTATAAACTAAGACAAAAACATATGCATTAGCTTCAACCTACACAGGGTCAGGATCATTAGTATCACTGTTTTCTATTAATAGCTCTACATCTTTTTCCACTGTATGTTTTCAGGGACAATAACACACATGGAGGTGTCATTTCCTATGAAAACAATACCTCCTTCTATAATGCCTCCTGAAGGACCCACTTGAGGCTATATTACAGTTAATTTTTTTTATGTGTAAGTAGAAAGAGGATACTCTAAAATAATGATAAAAGATATAGTAAATACTTAAACTGGTAACAGAGTCATTTATTTTCATTATCAAGTACTATATGCTTTACAAAATTATATGTGTTATACTTTTATATGACTGGCAGTACAGGTTTGTTTATATCGGCATCACCACAAACACATGAATAATGAGTTATATTCCAAAGTTATGATGGATACGACACCACTGAGCAATAGGAATTTTTCAGCTTCATAATAGTCTTATGGGACCACCATTGTTGATGTGGCCTGTTGTTGATGGAAAGGTCATTATGTGGTGCATGACTACATTAATATGGTATATATATTACATTGATTTTTTTGTCTGTTAACCAACCTTGTATTCCCAGGATGAATCCCATTTGGTCTTGGTGTATAATCTTTTTTGAATACTGCATGATTCTGTTTGCTAGTATTTTGTTGATAATTTTTACATCTTTATTCATAAGGTATATTGGTTTATAGCTTTTTTTATCTTTGTGATGTTTTGTTTGGTTTTGTTACCAGGGTAATATTGACCTAATAGAATGAGTTGTTGAGAAGTGTTCCATTCTCTTCCAATTTTTGAAATTGTTCACAAAGAATTGATATTCATTCTTCTTTAAATGTTTAGTATAACCTGACACTGAAAACTTCTACGGCTGAACTTTGTGAGTTTTTTTTTATTTTTTAATATTAAAAATTCATTCTGTTTACTTTTTATACATTTATTTAAAATTTCTATTTCTTCCTAGGACAGTTTTGGTAAATTGTGGCTTTCTAGGAATTTGTCAATTTTATTACTTTATCTAATTTGTTGATGATTCTTTATAGTATTTCTTTATAATCATTTTTATATTTATAAAGTCAATAGTATCTTCTTTTATTCCTAATTTTATTAATTTAACACTTTTTTTCCTTTTTTCTATGGTGGTTTTAGCTAGAGTTTTGTTAATCTTTCAAATAACAAACTTTTTGTTTTCTTTTACTTTATATTCTCCATTTAAATTTATTTCTGCTTTACCATTGTTATTTCTTTTTCTTCCACATGGCTTGGATTAAACTTACACTTCTTTTTCTAGTTTTTTAGTTTTTCAAGCTAGAAAGTTTGGTTATTCATTCGAAATCCTTCTTCACATTCATTTCCAATTTCATTTCATTCTGATCATGCTAAGTCTTTGAAATCTGTTATGTGTTTCACACACATCACACATCTCAGTTTGAACTAGCTGTGTTTCAAGTGCTCAATACATGCATAACTAGTGGCCACTGTATGGATAGCAAAAATGTAGCTGTTTCAATTACTTCCTGAATCTCTAGCCTTCAATAAATTTCAATAATCAGTTTTGTCACTTTTCCTCCATGTAAGTGCTACTTATTTTTGCCAAAACACTGTTCTCTGATAGGAGAAGCCATGAAAGAGAGATATTTAGTAAGTAAGTGAATTGAGAATAAATGGAAAGATTCAAGTCCTTTGACTACCAAATTCTGCCTCCTGCTGAAATTACAGTACAAAGTTCACTCAAGACCAGCACCAATTTTAGCTCCTTAAATCCTGCCAACGGCCTTCTGTTGAGTCACCAAGAATGTACTGGGACTGCCAATCCTGGTGCCTATTCCACTTACCTAATTTCTCCATATGCAGAGTTTCTCATCACTTGTTCAAAAGACTAAATGATGCTGAAACAAGTTTCTAACAATCCTTCAACAGTGCACGGAGTAAGGTAATAAGGGAAGAGAAGCTGGTAATTGTTACCTACTCTTTTTCATACTCTAAATGGGAGTCTCACCTTTTGAATTAAATTTCAATTTAAAATTTGCCTATTCTCATACAATTCTGAGGCATCTAGATTCTCTTTTGCATAGCAGTTTCATCATAATTATCATTACTATTATTAATTTTCCTGTCTATATATTTTTTTTTAGCTAAAACAACTTAGAAATTTTTCTATTTTGAAGAGATCTCTCTAAATATATTGATGCAGTTTTCAGGGAATGTTTCACAGATAGAAAACTGAAGGGTTACCAAAAGTACACAAAAACAATTATATATAATATGATTATGTCTGTTGGCAGAAAGCTTTTTTAGTTTGGCTACCTAGGATGGTCTGAGATAAGTAGCATCAGCAGCATCTGGGAGCTTGTTAGAAAAACAAAGGCTCAGGCTCAATCTCAGGTGCACTAACTCAGAATCTATAGTTAACAGACTCCCAGGTGATTTATACATACATTAAGTCCAGAAACTCTGGTTTACAGCAAGGGCAGTAATAGCAGCCACTATTAGAATCATCTGGAGAGTTTAAAAAAAAAAAATCCATTCCAATGCTCAAGTGGCTCCACAAGTCCATTAAATCTAAATCTCTGAAATGTAATCCAGGTACCATTATTTGTTAAACTCCCATGTATTTCTAAATTTCAGTCAGTGTTGGAAACCACTCTCAGGAGAAAGGTTTTTTTCCCACTTGGTTTCATTGCATAAAATGGTTTTCAAGATAGGTAAATAGTTTTAAAATTTCAGTTATTCTGATGTTAAATAATTCAAGAATGACACTTGAAGAAACACTGTATTATTTATCCTCTGTGCTTCATTGTGGGATAATCTCTTAATAGAAGAACTAAGAAAATAAAAATGAAACAAGTATAGTGCAGTCCTCCCATGTTGGAAAGAAAACCTCAGCTGCAGACCTTGCCATTATTTATACAAAGCCACTCTGCAGTTTCTGAGAGAAAGCCAGTATTACATCACTGGACTCAGTGTACTAGAATGTGCTAGATATGATCCTTTCCTGACGTTTTCTACTTTACTTATGGCACACAAGTTTGCCATTTAACCATACCATTTGTCTAATAGATTGAATATTTTATCCAAAAGCTACATAAATATTATTGATTAGAAGTGATACTGCAATACAGATTACACCCTACTACTTTTCTTTTTAGAGGTTGTTGGCACCTGAGGTGACTGTTGTTCAATAGCAAGTGGTTTTCATCTAAATCATACCATGTTTCAAGATTTTTTTCCTTTTTTTGACCCCTATCTATACAATAGTATGAAGATTTTTAAATATCTAGACAACTGTAAACAAACCTCTCTTTGTTGTTCCTCTGAACTCTAGATGAACTGTGCAGGTTTGAGCCTATAGCAAATATTCTATCTCGAAAAAAAAATTAAAGCTGACAGTCACTGAGAGCCTAATATATGTAAGATACTTGACATGCATTATCTCATATAATCCTAATACAATTACTGCAGGCAGCTAACAAGAGGCTGATCTGGGATTTGAATCCTAGCCTACATAATTCAAAAGCCTGTAAATTTTAAGTAGATCTCACATCCAGTAACTGTTCTAATGTTGCCTTTGAGTATAAGACTACACACTCTGATTTTTAATCCTAAAACATTTGAGTTGAGGAAACTCAGAGATAATTGGTAGACAGTGAACCTGAGGTGTGCAACATGGGAGGGAATTGGCCACAATCAGCCAGCTAAACTTCCATTAGGAATACGGATGCTTCACTAATTACTTGGCTATAGAGTATCTAGGTGGTGATTTAATGCCATTACCTTCACATTTAGACTTCCATTCTTTCTGAAAGAGAGTTATTGGTGGGAGGAAAGGGCTTTAAAAGCAAAACATTCAATTACAGAAGATAATTTTGTTTTTCTCAACTTTTTACTTTAAAAAAGCTTACAAAAAGCACATATAAAGCTATCACCTAAATTAGTATTTTATTATACTTGCTCTATCATGTATTTATCCATTCCTCTACACGACCATTAATCCATCTTATTTTTGATATATTTCAAAGCAAACTTTTCCTAAATGTCTTGGAAGCATACCATTAATTAATCAATTAGTAGTCTCCTTTTAATGTAAAATTTACATATGATGAAATGTACAAGTCATAAGTGTACATTCAGTGAGTCTAGAGAAAGGCATACCCCTATGCAACCTAAAACCCTAGCCAATTACAGAACTTTACCATTGCTCAGGAATCTCCCAGTCATTTCCTGCTTGTGACACTGAGAAGTAACTATTTCTGCCGCTGACTTTTTGTACTATGGAATAATTTTCCCTATTATAGAACATAAATGAAATGATTCATTATGCATTTTTGGAACTTTTTTATAACTTAAATAATATTTTTGACATTCATAAATGTTATTTATATTACAAATATATTCATTTTGGATGAGATTATAAGCCATTTGGATGTCCTTGATTTCCTTCCCTTGCCTGATTGCTCTGGCTAGTACTTCCAGCACTATGTCGAATAGAAGTGGTGACAGTGGGCAACCTTGTCTGGTTCCAGTTCTAAGCGAGAATGCTTTCAATTTTTCCCCATTCAGTATGATGTTGGGTGTGGGATTGTCATATATGTCTTTTAGTATTTTTAGGTCTGTTTCGCCTATGCCTATTTTGTTAATCGTTTTTATCATAAAAGGGTGCTGAATTTTGTTGAATGCTTTTTCTGCATCTATTGAGAAGATCATATGGTCTCTGTTTTTGTTTCTATTTATGTCGTGAATCACATTTATAGATTTGCTTATGTTGAACCATCCTTTCTTCTCTGGGATGAAGCCCACTGATCGTGCTTTTTTGATGTGCTGCTGAATTTGGTTTGCTAGGATTTTACTGAGAATTTTTGCATCTATATTCATAAGGTGTATTTGTCTGTAGTTTTCTTTTTTGCTGTTGTGTCCTTTTCTGGTTTTGGTATCAACGTGATATTGGCTTTGTAGAATTTGTTGGGGAGGATTCTTTCCTTTTTTATGTTATGAAATAATTTCTGCAGTATAGGTACCTATTCTTCTTTTTAGGTTCTGTGAAATTTGGCTGTGAAACCATCTGGTCCGGGTCTTTTTTTTTGTTGGGGGAATTTTTACTGCTGCTGCAATTTCTTTACTTGATATTGGTCTGTTCAGAAGTTCTATTTCTTCTTAATTGAGCCTAGGGAGGTTGTGTGTTTCCAAGAATTTATCCATTTCCTCAACATTTTCAAGTTTATGTGCAAAGAGATTTTTAATAATTTCAGAGCTGATATTTTATATTTCCATGGTATTAGTTGTAATACCTCCTTTTTCATATCTGACAGAATATATTAGGACCATTTCTTTTCTGTTTCTGGTTAATCTAGCAAGAGGCCTGTCCGTTTTGCTTATGTTTTCAAAGAGCCAACTTTTTGTTTCATTAATCTTCTATATAATTCTTTTATAATCAATGTCATTTAGTTGTGTTCTGACCTTAGTTATTTCTTTTCTTCTGCTGGATTTAGGATTGGTTTTCTCTTCCTTTTCAAATTCTCTCAGACTATTCATTAGATTGTTAATTTGTGATCCTTCTCTCATTTGGATGTAAGCATTTAAAGCTATGATTTTCCTCTTCGGATTTCTCTTGCTGAATCCCACAGATTTTGATAATTTGTGTCCCTTTATAATTTAGTTTGAAGAATCTTTTGATTTTCATCTTAATTGCTTCCTTGATCCAATAATCATTCAGCTGTAGGTTGTTAAATTTCCATGATTGTGTCTTTTGATGAGCAGAGTTTTAATTTTGTTGAACTTTCATTTTTAAGCTATTGAATGGTGTGGCCTAAGATTACTTGTCACTAAATCATGTAGATTTTATCATTTTTTTATTACACTATTTCTTGTTTTGGATTTTATTTTAATAAAGTCTAATTTTTTAATTTGTATGAATTATTATATTATGTAGTTTAATAAAACATTGCCTTCCCCTAAACAGTGAAGATATTCTGATAGCTTTTTACTAAACTATTTCTAGTTTTGTAGTTTATGTTTAGATCTTTATAAGTCTGAATTAATATTTCTATATGATTTGAGATAGAAATTTGAGGTTCATTTTGATATCTAGCTATCTATATTTTTGAAAATACTTCTTTTTCTCCACTGGATTATATTAGCACTTTTGTAATAAAAAAAATGAAGTGATCACAAAAATCTGAGGATATTTCTGGAATTTCTTTTACTTCCCTTTAGGTATGTGTTGATCCTTATGCTAGCAACATATTGTCTTACATTCAGTTAGAGTAGTTCCCACAATTTCACTTTTGTTTTTCAAGATTGTTTTGGATATTGTATAACCTTTGCATTTCCATATGAATTTTAGATTTGGCTTGTCAACTTCTACAAAGGAAAAGCTTGCTTTGGTTTTAATTGGGATTGTATTGAATCTATTGATCAATTGGAATAGTTGAAATTTTAACAGTATTGAGTGTTCTAATTTTTGAATATGCTATGTTTTTCCCATTTATTTGGCATTTCCTTATTTCTCTTAGTAATGTTTTTGTAATTTTCATTGTAGGGGTCTTGGACAACTTTAAATTTATTCTTAAATATTTATATTTTTAATACTACTGTAAATGGAATCAATTTTTACTGCATCCAATTGTTTGATATTAGCATTTGAAATACAGATTTTAATAATAGTAACCTTGGATCCTGTGACTTTAATACATTTAATTTTTAGATCTGAGAATTTTTTTGTATTTTTCTTAGGATTTCTACAATCCAGTCACATCATATTCATTTTTTTTTCCTTTTCTGTTCTTCTTTTTCCTTGTCTTATTGCACCGATAAGCACTCTAAAATGTTTAATATATGTAATTCAAGTTAATATTTAGGTGGAAAGTCTTTTATATTTACCAAGGTAATTTTAATGCTCTTTATTCTTTTGGGAACATCTACATATCCTATTTTTATGTTGGAAGATTTTTCATTAGCATTTCTTGTAGGGCAGGTTTATTTACTACAATTTATCTTACTTTTTCTTTTTTTTTTGAAGATATAGTTTCCTTAATTCTCAAACATATTTATATTGGATTTTAAATGTTGATGTGACAACTTATTTTCCTCATTTTACTTAATGAATCCACTATCTTCCAGCTTCTACAGTTTCAGACAAAAAGTCAGTGATCGGCCAGGCGCGATGGCTCATGCCTGTAATCCTAGCACTCTGGGAGGCCCAGGCCGGTGGATTGCTCAAGGTCAGGAGTCTGAGACTAGCCTGAGCAAGAGCAAGACCCCGTCTATACTAAAAAATAGAAAGAAATGATCTGAACAGCTAAAAATACATACATATATATATAAATTAGCCAGGTATGGTGGCACATACCTGTAGTCCCAGCTACTTGGGAGGCTGAGGCAGAAGGATTGCTTGAGCCCAGGAGTTTGAGGTTGCTGTGAGCTAGGCTGACGCCACGGCACTCTAGC
>CAUYSK010100338.1:0-16826 GCA_963575035.1 Avahi laniger
GTCATGGAGTCACTCCTGCTCTTACTCCTATATTTAACAAACAACTAAAATCAAGCATGGTTACAGAAGCAAATGGCATTAGTTATAATCAAAGAGAACACATTTTTCTAATCTCAAACAATTTGTTCCACACAAAACAAAGTACATTCTCCTACTATCAATTCCTGTCTTTCACTATTCCTTTGTCATGTTCATTGCCGATATTTTCTCTGAGTGTGTCTCTTTTAACATTGTTTTGTGGTTGTTTTTTTCTGCTTACCTTATTAGCTCTGTTTTCCATTAGTCAGGTTTGTCTATTCTTTAAATTTAAAAGTACTTCTTTTTAGTGATGTTAGCTTTCCTTAAATGTTTAATGCTTTGTGATTGTGAGTGATCTTTTGTATTTATTTTTCCCCTGTTAGCTGCTGTGCATTCATTATCTGTTTGCATGAGTGCATAGGATAGGGCAAGAGGCAGGGGAGAGAGGCATTCTGTACTGCTATGTTTGTACCATATGTGTGTACTGAGCCTAAGGAGCGGCCACTTGCTGCCAGCTATGTTACTTTGATGGTTAGACTCTTAGGCATGAGAACTACTCATACTTACTGGGGGCAGCGGGGTGGTTTCAGTTGCCCAAGGCAACTAGACTGCTTCTCTGTCCACATGCAAAGACTCATTGCTCATCTCTAAGTGCAGTCACCTCTGTTGCTTGCTGTCTGATACAAGTGGTGTGGATAGGAAGAAGGGTGGGAAGACAGGAAAGTGGAAGGAGAGGAGGATTCCACACACCTGGTGGCTCTTCGTGTGGAACTTTAAATAATAAGCTGTTAGTGATTCCAAGATCCCCTTGTCCTCTAGGCAACTGATCCCTCCTGGTAGTGTCTGGCTGGTAGAGTTTGCCTCACCTTTTGTATTTGCCCTCTACTGTGTGCATTTTGGTTGTGGTTTTCTTCTTTAGTCTAATCCTATCTATATTCCATGTTTTGGTGATTTTTTTCTGATTTCTGACCTACTGAGGGTCCATCTTGTTTTCCAGAGTGAACTATTCTAAGAATTTGGGGAGAAGGAAGAGGTTGCCATGTGTGATCTGTCAGCCATCTTGAATGGGAAGATCAGAAGCCATCTTATCCGATTTATATTGCATAACTCAGTCTGATGCTTCTAAAATATTACATGCTTCCCTCAGGAAAGAGAGAACAGAGGAAGAGTTTGCCTCATTAACGTAAATATTCTTGTCTAGGCATAGTTGTGTTGGATTGATTATTTACTTAAGCTAAAGAGGGTAAATAAAAGGAAGGAACCCAGATAAGGTAAAAAGAAAAATTATCCTTGAATTTATCTCTGACAGTATTGTCTACTGGAATTTCCCTAAAGGCCCATCCTGGCTTGTGAGCTGCGTTTATCGATTGTGTTTGAATATACTTTACACATTCGTATCTGAGTCAATTTTCAAGTTGCAACAGTTCCACAGCTGTCACTCACTAATGAGTCCTCTGGGAACAAAGCTCGTCCTCTCACAAACCTGGCTGAGTTAAGGGGAAACAGGCCATAAATCACACAGAGCAGGCTTGGCTTGTGGCTTGTGGCTCAGGGGCGATATTTTTGTAAGTCGCTCAAGCCCATGACAAGTATGTGCCCTTGCAACTTCTCTTAGGCCTTGCTTCAGGTGGACCTGGGGAAATCCTGCTCATGGACCGTGGGCCTTGGTGAGCAGCCCTCAATTTCTTCTTTCTCTCTTACTCACTATAAGGGCCCCAGGCTCTCTATTTTCTGATCCTATCTATAAGAATGGGAAAGGATGCAAAAGATTAGCTGTATGTCAGAGTCAATGTGTTGTTTGATCCTGGGGTGATACCTACTGGGTTTGGTCCCCCTCCTTACTGATATACACAATACCTTAAAGAAACTCAGCTCACATGCTACAGATGAGTCACTACAATTAAAAGTAGAACTAGCACCCACATTTATGTCCACAGAAAAGATGGATGACCCCAGCTTGCATTAATCTTCTATGCAGACATTTTCTCCTGTGAATGTTTATAGCTATTTTCTTAGGACAATTAGACAGAGAAAGTAAGCAAGGCCAAATTTTTTTCAGGACTATACCTTCATCAATGCCAGTTTGAGGGATACTTCAATAACTTAAAGTAGAAACTAGGACTTTATTTTATTTAATGTAGTCAGAAGAGACTTACTGAATTTTGTTCTTAGATCAAGGATTTTGGGAAATGAATATACCCCAAGAGACCTCATTTGTCAAGCTCACCTGGCTCAGAGAATTTTATGTCTTTAAGGATATGACAAGACATTTGAACACATTAACCTTGAAACTATTAGGATGAAAAGTCATGAAGACCTGTAATTTATTGAAGGAAGTTAGGTATTCAGATTCAAACTAGTTGTATTTTTCTTTATCAAATTGCCCTGAATTCATTTGGAATACAGATGTGTGGAAATTGTAGCTATTTCATGGAAATGAAGTCACAGTATCAGAAGAGAGTCCCAGATTTTTTTTAATGCATATGAATCATTATTTTTAATTTCTGTAGTTGCTTTTGGAAGGAAATCTCAGGATATTCAGAATTGCCAAACATTAGCTCTAAAAGTATGAATGTTTGGGTTACAAATGTATTGTGTCCACTAGGAAAAAATCATATTTCTCAAGTTTTGGGACAAAGATATACATACTAGATCAAACTGTGAATATATTCCACAGTTTTTCTTTAAATTTTATATTCCATAGTTTTGATAGCAATTTAGCTTGTTGATACCATTGTATAATTAATAAGACCAAAGTTGAACTAAGTCTAGTACCAAGCCTATAAATGTTTTGTAGAAATAACATATATTAAAATGTGTTGTGATCTGCTTTGGTCTTGGAGCTAAAAAAAAAAATCCATATTTCTGGCCAACAGACTCTCAGTAAAACTTACAAACAGTCCATACACATGTGTGGCCCATCATTGGAAAAATGAATGCCCAACTGTATAGGGTGCCTTTGGAATGTTTCTCGCTCATGGATGGTCTCTGCAACAGTATCGAGATTCCTAAATACCCGACTGTTGTGCAAGATGGGCTCAGGTGCTGGCATCATTTGGCCAGACCACCTTTATCTTGTCTAAATTGGATGATGTTCTTTCATCTTTGTGCATGAGCTTTTGTTTTCATCAGCATTCTGTAAGGAGCCCTCGTGGGAAGGAAATGACTGGCTTATTCAAGCAAAAGCTCTTGGTGGTACAATGTGATCCTTGTATACTTTGTGTTCTGTGTTTTGCCTGTAGCATTACAGCTCTCTGACTTGAATTTTCTCTCCTCTGCGTTTGATGGTTGCATGAAGCATTTTTGATAAGGAGACTTAAATCTTTGTTCTGGATAAATGCCATGCTTAACTATATGCTTTTCAGCTTGGATCATTGCCATACTTATTTTATGAACATTTGTCTGCACTAAAATGTAATTTTTGGTTTATTGTCGAAGGTCTGGGACACATTCTAATCCCACCCGTTTTGGTTTTGTTTTTTTTTTTATCTCTAGGTATGGTACACTCATGTCCAGATGAGATATCTTTGGCACATTCCTCTAAACATCTTGTTGGCTCTCTTACCTCTAAGCCATTTGTGACTGTTTAGAAGCATGGAGACAATTTCTTTCAACTCTAATGGATTTAGCCATAGTCCATGCTCTTAAATAATCCTTATGAGTTATTTTATGTTGTGCAATCTTACGATTTTCATTCTCAATCTTTACATCCTATGGTTAATCAAAGCCTGTGGGAGAGGGGAGAGATTTTGGCCTCTAAACTGTTTACATAATGAAAATAGCCTAAATATTTTTATGGATTTCTTTTTCATCAACAAAATAACATATGCTTATTAGAGAAAACTAGAAAATAGAAAAAAAGAAAAAACAAAACCCAGAGAAAATGTATGTTATTTTTGAGTATCATATTTTTCTAATCTGTTTTTTTTTCCTGTTTACTTAAGTAGCATGGCAGTTTGGGCTACAACTCAGATTTGTATCCAGCTTTTAAATTCCATCTTATATCATAAACATTTCTTCATGTGAGTATCATGCAATACCATTACATCTATAATGGCTTTAAGGCATTTAATCATAGAGATGTACCATGATTTAAGAACTTCTATAGTATTGAACATTTTGTTTCCAAATTTTTCACTAGTGTACATAATGATGTAATGAACATCTGTGCATATGGCTTCTTAAAATGTATTTAAAATTATTTTCCTAAGTTGGTGGTTTGCTGCTTAGAACTAGACTCGAAACTTCAGAAGTTTCAACATACAATTCAAATATTTAAAGGAGAAAAACAGAGAAATCTGAATAAATATCTTATATAACCATGGCACATTTATCAACACTAAGACATTGATATTGGTACCCTACATTGGCTAACGCATAGACTTGTTTCAAATTTCCCTAGTTTTTTACTGATATTCTTTTTCTATTCTAAGATGCCATCCAGAATACTATAATGCATTTAGGATTCAAATTTTAGAACGTGGTGACAAGTAGTTTATTCAGAAAGGTAGCTAAGTTATATGTTTTCTGAGTTTTGCATAGCTAACAATGTCTTTCTCTTACCTCAACTCATAAATGGCAGCCTTGTTGTGGGTAGATTCTTGAGTCACAACTTTCCCCCTGTTTTTCTCCTTTAAATATTTTAATGTAATTATCCTCTTCCTTATGCATTTCTTTTTCTTTGGTCTAATTATTCTGAGTCCCTTGACTTTTTTATTTGTGATCCAGTTCCTCATATAATCTGGCTCCTTGTGTGATATTTGGCATGCCTTCACAACTCTGATTGCTTGCAGCCTAGCAGAACTTCACTGGTTGTTTGTTGCTTAGAAGTAGACTCAACACTCCAGAAGTCTCACCAACACAGAGTATATTAAAATTTCCACCACCTCTTTGATAGTTGGCCTTACCTTGAACATTTGGCTTTTTGACACAGCCCATGACTATAGTACCTCCTTTAGTAGCTGTATCTCTCTGTTAACTCACACTGAATGTCTATTCATGTAAAATTATCTGATGTATCTTATCTTAACTCATGCATTTCCCATGGAAGGGATTAGTGAAAAAAATCTTAGACATTATAATGGTTTGTGGCTCTCCAAAGCTCAGCCTTATCCAACAGAATGTTTTTTCTTAATATTTAATTTTTCTCAGGGAGAGATTAAATCAAATTAAAATTTTTCTCCTTAGGGGAAGTGATAATAAAAGTTATACAATTATTATCTTCCACAGAATACAGATTGTCTTAATCTGACAAGATAATTTTAATTCCTTAGAGGCCTAAATGAGTAAATATCTTTACTATGACTCCATCTAAACCATTAATAAACAATAAACATATTAAACAAGACAGTATCTTTGCTATAAATACCTTGGCTGCCTTCAAGATTGACATAGAGTTAGTGGCTTGGTATGATCATTCACAGACTTAAAGATTCCTCCTCATAAACGACTTGATATCATTTGAGTATAAATATATGATATAATGAAAGAACTGCTAAATGCTTTAATAAAATGAAGACAGATTTATCAGGGCTAATGGTATTTCCTTGATTTATTAATTTATTTAATTTTATAAGCAAATGAAATAATAAATGAGATCAGTCTGGAATAAATATTAATAAATCTTCCCTAGTATCTAATGATTATTGAATTCTCTTTCAATGGTTATAAATCACCACCACCATCATCACGATTGTCTTTTATTGAGCAATTGGTTTGTACAGGTTCAATGCTAAATGCCTTACATTCATTACCACTTTTAATCTTCACCAAAAAATCCCGTGAAGTAGATATTAATGTCCTTATTTTACAGAAATAGAAACTGAGGCCGTGAGAAGGTAAGTAAATTTGCAAGGCCATATTTCTCTCAAAGGGTGGAGCTGTACTTCAAGGTCTGCCTAATTAAAAGCCCATACACATAACCACTCTGAATGTTACCTTTCATTCATATTTCTATTTCCATATTCACTTATATGCTCTGGACTCCATCTGATTGGCATGCAGTTATAGGGACTCACTTTTCCCCATGTTTGAAACATTATTATTTTATCAATCTCTAATTTTTCTTGGGAATTACTGACTTATTCCTTGATCGTATTCTACATGTTCCTTTAGCAAACTGTTAAGGTATAGATTTGGGGCTGGACAACAAATTTCACTTAATTGGTATCAGCTTACCACTGCTAGCACAATTAGCGTTAGAATTTGGTATAGAAAGAGTTTGGGAACCATTCAGATTAGGTAATAAAATCCCTTGGGGCTGAGCACTTGGTAGAGATAAAAACCCTCCTTACTGATGGTGACTCTAAGGGAGTTCAGCCAGGCACACGCATGTTCTAGTTTTGGAGTTAGTACAGCTGCACATTTTTGAACCACTTGGCTCTCTCCTATATGCAGCCCTGGTCAGGTTTTCTTAAGTTTTGCCCATGCGTTGACCTGGCCATGGTTGGCACATGAGCTAGGGAGGCTCTAGAGGCAAGATGACCCCTTTAATATGGCTGAAGAGGGCAGGTTGGCAGCATTCAGCATTGCTCCTGCAGGGTATGGGGTCCTCTGACTGACTTGGAACCGCCAACTTCACTATGGCTGTTTCCTCTTAGAACCTCTGGGACTTCTGAGTGAGCCCAGCCTCAGTGTTTGGTGTTATTCTGTTTGACTCTTAGCATATCCTAAGACATGAGAAAATGTTAAAACTTTTTGATAGTTTCACATACTCTGATAGAAAGGGTGATAACCCTTTTTGGGCGCAGATATGACCTCACTGTGTTGCCCAGGGTGGAGTGCAGTGACTATTCACAGGCATGATCATAGCGCACTGCAGCCTCAAACTCCTGGCCTCAATGCAACGCTCCCATCTCAGCCTCCTGAGTAGCTGGGACTACAAAGCACATGCCACCACACCCTCCTTTGATTTTTTACCTGCGGAAAAATTACAAAAAGACTACAGAGACTACCAATTTACCCAATTGTCTTAGTTCATGTAGGCTGCTATAACAAATTATCATAGACCAGATGGCTTATAAAAAACAGAAACTTACTTCTCATAGTTCTAGAGACTGGAATTCCAAGACTTAGGTGCCAGCAGATTCAGTGTCTATTGAGGACTCTCTTCCTAGTTCTCACTGTGTTCCCTCATCACAGAAGGGGCAAGGGAGCTCTCTGGGGTCTCTCCCTCTCTCTCTTTTTTTTATTTTTATTATTATTTTTAATTAACATATAATAGTTGTATTAATACATATTTATGGAGTACGATGTGACATTTCAATATGCATATACAATGTGTAATGATCAAATCACAGTAATTAGCATATTTATCACCTCAAATGTTTATCATTTGTTTGTGCTGAGAGCATTCAAAATCCTCTCTTCTAGCTATTTGGAAATATAAAATAAATTGTTGTTAATTATAGTCAATAATAGTCATCCTTAATTATAGTGCTGTAGAACACTGGAACTTATTCTTCCTGTCTAGCTGTATTTTGGTTTATGTTAACTAACCTTTGACTATTCTGGGGTCCCTTTTACAAGGTCATTAATCCCACTCATGAGGACTCTGCCCTCGTGTTCTACTCAGTCCCCAAGGGCCTCATCTCCAAATACCCACATACTAGGGATTAGGTTTCAACATATTAATTTTGGGGGGACATAAACATTAGTCTATAATACCAGCTTCAAAAATAAATAAATGCCAACATTTTATTCTATTTTCTTTAATTTTTGAAAAAGAAATAAAACATTCCAATAACGTTGAATTCTTCTTAGCTCACCTTCCCAATTTCATTCACCTTTTCCCTCAGCAGGAGCAGGTACTATCATGAATTTGTCATATAAAAGTATAAATACATATATATATATGCAAAAACTATCAAATTGTTTTTTTATAAAATATACATAAATAGTATCATATGGTACATAATGTTGTGCAATGTTTTTTACTCAACATTATGGTGTTGAAATTTATTTTTGTTGATATGTAAAAACTCCAGTTCAATCATTTTGATTGTATTTTGGTATTCTATTGTACATATTCACCAATACTTATTTATCTGCTTTCCTTATGATGGACATTTAGGATGTTTCCAATATTCTGATTACAAACAGAGCTGAAATGAATATTCCTCTGTTTTACAGAGCACGTGTACAGGACTTCATCCGAGGTATTAACCTGGACTTGGAATTACTGGATTGTCAACTTCTGGGTTCCATTTATTATGAAACAGTTCTCCAAGGTGTTTGAACTGAATCACACTTTTATTTGCGGTGTTTGACAATTCCTGTTGTCCTTCATCCTGGCCAACAGGAGTAGGTCAGACTTTCAGCTTTTGTCCTGTTGAGAAACGTTCAGTGGAACCTTGATGCTGTTTTACATTTCATTTTCCTGCTGCTACCGTCTTCATATACTAATCATTCTTTAATGTTTTTCTGTGAACATAAGGACGGAACACTTGCCCTTCCTTTTTTTTATTGTGTTGTTTGTCTTTTTCTTATTTTGTAGAAGTCAATCTTTTCTGGATAAAAAATTAAGTTTACTCAACGTTATTACTCAACTTTATTAATTACATATGTTGAAAATGTGTTCTACTGTGTCCCTGGTCTCTTTTTAAAAACACAAACTTTTTTTATGTGGCCTTAATTGTACTGAAGTTTTAGTGTTGATGTAGCCAAATTAATTAAGCCTTTATGATTTCTGGTTTTTTGTATCTTGTTTAGGAGTTCTTTCCCTTTTCAAGGTCATTTAGATATGATTGTTTTTGTAGTGGTGTGAGGTGGAGATCCAATGGTATTTTCCAGCAATGGAAATTTCCATATAGAAATCGAGTTGTCTCAATTCTATTTATTAAATACTCTGTCTTCCTCCCAGTGATTTTTACACTACCTCATCTACTTTATACCAAGGACTCTTTTATACTTGGGTCTGTTTCCGAGCTCTTTATTCTACTCCACTGACCCATTTGCCTGTCTCTGGGCTGTTGCTGTCTTACTTGCTTACTGCCTTACTATTTTAGCTTATAGTAAGCCTATGTCACTTGTAGGTCAAGTTCTTTGTTTCTGTTCCTCTTTTTCAGAATTATCTTGGCTACATCTTGGCCCTTTGTTCTTCCACATGCAATTTAGAATCAATTTTCCTATTTCAATGAAAATATCTATTGAAATTTTGATTCAAATTGCACAGGTTAATTTGATAAGAATATTGTGTCAAATATTTTTCATTTTCTCTTTTAGATCTACCTTTCTCTATCTTAATCTCTTTTCCAGAAAATTAACTTTTACTCAACTATCTTCCTCCACCTCAGTTTCCTCATCTGTAATATGGAGACAATAAGAGTACTCGTATAAAATTGTTATAAGGAATTAATATGCCTAGCACATATGAACACAATATCTGAAGGGTTAAAGGACAGAATAATATTCATACAAAAGTACAAGGAATTGTGAAACAAAAACAATTTAAATGTGAATCTTGAACATCAAAAATACTGACATAGAAAAAAGAATCATAAATCTTCGAAATGTCAATATGTTCTCTGAAATTTAAAATACAAATCAAAACATGGGATTTACTCTAGACTGGGAACTCTTTAGAGATAGTTGATAAATTGGGATATAGTATGGTAGGAATCACACAGAAAGCACTAAAGAGATAAAAAAAAATGAATGAGATGACAATGGAAGGCAAGCAAAAACTTTCCAACACAAATTAAATAGGGAATTAAAAAGTCTAAAATAAAGGAAATGGCATATGGTGGAAAACTGGTATTGTAGGCAATCATAACAGCACATCAGAACTCAAGAGAAGTATGTGTTTCATGACTGTAAGAGCACAGAGGGTGCCGAGCAGGATGAAGTAAACTCACAACCAGACATATTCATGAGACCTGTAGAACATAAAAGATAGAGAGAAATTCTTTTTTTTCTTTTTTCTTTTTTTGAGACAGAGTCTTGCTCTGTTGCTCAGGCTAGAGTGTAGTGGCGTCATCTTAGCTCACAGCAACCTCAAACTCCTGGGCTCAAGCTATCCTCCTGCCTCAGCCTCCCAAGCAGCTGGGGCTATAGGCGCCACCACACCCTGCTAAATTTTCTATTTTTTGTAGAGCCGGGGTCTCACTATTCCTCAGGCTGGTCTTGAACTCCTGGCCTCAAACAATTCTCCCACCTTGACCTCCCAGAGTGCTAGGTTTATAGGTGTTAGCCACCATGCCCGGCCAGAAATTCTTAAAGGTTAATAGAGAAAAGAAAGAACAATCGGACTGACAAAAGACATACAATTAGTAACAATAGAGACCAGAAGACACAGAATAATATCCTCAAAGTTATGAAGGAATGTTACTGTCAACCTAGAATTCTATACCCAAACTATTTTACAGGAGTGAAAACATAAAGATATTTTCAAAAATATAAAAAGTATGAGCATTTACCTTTTATACTTTTATAAATCATTGAAGAAAGTTACTAAAGCACGTATTTTAGCACAAAGAGATATGAATTCACAGGGAAGAAATGGGATATAAGAAAAAAAGAGCAAAAATATCAGTAAAATATATTGATAAGTCTAAGAAAATAATTTGGGGAGGGATTTAAAAAGATGAAGTTAATATAAGGAAGTGGTGGATTTCAGTGAGGCGATAACACATGCAAGGCCTTTCTCTTCTTCATGCTGGGGATGGGTGACAATCACTTGGAACAGGGTCACAGGTATACCACTTGTACAAGCCACAGGCCTAGCTGATGGTCTCAGCTTATAGCAACCTTCTTTCAAGGAGTGAGCCCAGCTCCAGTCTCTTGTCAGCACAAGGTGCTTTTGAGTCCTGTCGCCCTTTAGAACTTGAAATATCTAAAAGGGTAGAATTCTGACCCCAAATGCCCATTTCTGGATCTATATAGCTTCATGGCTGCAGCCCCTGCTCATTACTGTCTCATCCATGGAAGCATTTATTTTGTTTGTGAGCATGCTGTATCTCACTTAAATATGTGTGTGCGTGTGTGTGTGACAGTTTATTCTGGACAGTTTATCCAGTTATTCTGGAGCAGAGGGAGAATTTCAAGTCAAAACGCATAGCATTATGCATGCTACATTGGCTCAAAACTCCCCCAAGTCTGGGCCAGAGGATGTGTGCTCAGCTCACCATCACCACCAACTGCTTCCACAAACTCCCTGCCTTGCCAAGGAGAGAAGCCAGGATGACATTTCCCAGAATCTCCTTCACTCTGTGATCCTAGGTTAGTGTCAGTCAATAAGAAGCATTTGCCTCAGATGGGAAGGCAGAAGAGTGGGAGAGGCTACACTGTCAGGAAGTACTTGCAGGCAGAGGCAGAAGGCAGATATAAGGTTTTTAGCAGCTTCATTGTACCCTCTAGTGAATAACCCTCTTTAGTACTATAGGCAGCTGAGACAGCCAGTGTTAGCCTATAAAGCATCTCTCACTTCAGAGATGCTGGCTGAGATAGATGGCAGGAGTTTCCTGATTTTTGAAATAACTTCCACATGAGTGCTTCAGAACTTCATATGTTGGAGATGTAGGCTGGGATGACCACAAATGGCTTCTCTGACCTTTGCTCTGTAGCCCCACAGACATGTAGAAAAGCCCCAAATGTCCTCTTGGAGTAGATCGTGGAGTGCGGTAGCCGCCCCAACATGGCCCCCAGTGTCTGCTTTCTCCTGGTGTTCATGACTTGTGGAGTCCCCTCCCACACTGAATCAGGGAAGGCCCCGTGCATCCACAAAATAAGGTGGAAGGGTTGGTGTATGGCTTCTGAGGCTGCTTCATCCTAAAACTACTGTGGCTTCTGCCTTTTGGAAGCCTTGCTCTCAGGGAAGCCAGTTGTCCAGCCACGGGGACACTCACACAGCCTTCTGGGGGGACCACTTGATGAAGAACTGAGGCCTCCCACCAACCACCAGCACCAACGTGCTAGTCATGGATGTGAGCTGCCTTGGAGTGGACTCTCAGTTCCAGACAAGTCAGCAGATGACTTATACCCCAGCCAGCATCTGACTACAACCACGGAGAGACTCCAAGCTAGAACTTCCCAGGTGAGCCACTCAAAAATTCCTGACCCATAGAAATCATGAAAGATAATAAATGATCATTGTTGTTATATGCCACTAAGTTTTTTGAGGGGGGTGGGGGTCATTATACAGAAATAGATAACTAATACAAGTGTTTTCTATCTTCCTTTTCATTCTTGTTTGTCTCAAATTGTCTTATGTACCTATACAGTCACTAAACAATAAAAATTAAACTCACTGCCATTTTCTTGCCTGGAATGATTTGATAAGCCCAGGAAGCTTGCGCTTTTTCAAACTGGTTGCCAATTTCCAGCTGGAAGAGTTGTTTGTATGTCTCTAGATTATCAACATGTCCATTGCTTATTTTACTTGCAGAAAGATGGGGGATTTGAGAGTGGTCAGAATGTAACTGGTTTGAATCCCATCTCTACTATTTTCTGTCTGTATAACTTTGAACAAATTTCAAAACCTTTCTAAATTTTAGTTTTTTTGACTATTAAATGTGAATAATAGTACTGACCTCACAGGTTTATAAGTAGGTTAAATTTTTAACACATATAAAAACTTACAACATATATAAAAACTTACAGTGCCTGGCACGTAGTGATCATTTACTAATGGTTTCTATGGTGATGGTGATGATGAATATAGACTTCGTTGTTTGATGTTCAATGCCTTCCATAAGACTTCCTGTTTCAATTATCTATTGTTGTGTAGATAATTTGTAACTAACAGCAAGTGCCAATCTCTCAAGATTCTGTGGGTTGCCTGGGATCAGTTGGGTAGTTCTTCTTCTCCATGTGGTATCAAATAGGGCTTCAGTCATCTGGGGGCTTGATTGGGTTGGAATATACAAGATGATTCATTCACATGACTGATTTTTATTACTGTCTGTGGGCTGTGAGCTCAGTTGGGGCTTTCGATTGAACAGCCACACATGACTTTTCTATTTGGCTTGGATGTTTCACAGCATGATGGCTAGATTCTAAGGGACTGTGTCTAAAGTGCATAAGTGCCAGGAAGCAGGAAACAAAAGCTCTTGGTTCTCTTAAGAGCTAGGTCTGAACTTGGCATAGTGTCATTTCTGCTACGTCTTATTTGTTAAGCAGTCACTGAACCAGCCCAGATTCAGTAAGAGACATAAACTCTGCTTCTCAGTGGGGAGATTGACAAAGAATTTGTCACCACCATGTTTAACCTACCACATTTCCCAATTTCCTTTCCAGATAGCTCCCAAAAGTCCCTTAAGATGTTCCTACTTAAGTCAGATACGTCTATTAGCTTTTGCAAAATACGTCCAGTTGTTCCTTGCCTCTCTGTCCAGAGCAAGCCCAGGATTCTCCATAAAGCTTTTCCTTAGAAACCTCTACCTTTGGGGCATCCCCAGGACTGACTGTTGGGGCCGCCGTTGATCAGTGCGTCGTGTGCAGTGTTAGGACATCACATGTGCCTGTTACTCGACACTTTCCAGGCTTGGATCCTCATTTTGAATATCGTTTCTAATTGAACGGGTTTTATACTCTTGACATCCTGCACAAGCCTGGTATAAGTCTTTCCATTAATCAGTGCTTAGTAAGTATTTTCTGATTTGGATGCTATGCCCGGGGTGGGGGAGGGAGGGGCAGTGGTGGAAGGGAATTGACTTTTATTGAACGTTCGGGATCAAGTGTGATGTGACGTGTTTGCGTCCATCGCTTCACATAGTCTTCATGACCACCCTGTAAGATAAGTATTGTTACTCCCGTCTGCCAGATGAGGATGCGAGTACTTAGCTCGTCTCAGCACAACTAGTGAGAGAACCAGAACTGAACGCAGGTCCGTCTGATGCCAAGGCTTTCATCTCTCATCGTTGCTTCTCCCAGATAGCTTCATTTCACCTCCTTTGAAATGAAGCAATCTGGGAGAAGAGGGGGAAACCACGTGAGTAAGTAAGGACCGTGGTTTCTGGAGCACTTGAGCCGTAAACTCCCCAGGGCGAGGGCATGCTCTTGTCGGCGTGGTGCGTGCAGGCATCCGCTCCGCCTGGGACCAGAGCTAAACATTAACCCACTTGAGCTTTGCCTTTTATTCCCCATTTTCAAACTCCCAGTGGCTCTGGTCAAATAGGCCCTCTCCAGGATTATAGCCTTTGAAACTGCTTCTGGCATTGTGACAACATGTTTGGAAACACCGTGACATATCTGTGGTGATTAAGCCTCACTCCAGCGCCAGCATCCCTGGCTGCCACAGCCTCATGGCTCCAGCATTGCCCAGGAGCCCCCACGTTCGCCTTCGTTGGAGGAATCTCAAGCGAGTGCTTGTGGCTCCTTCTGCCCAGCCTCAGCGGGGAGAAAAATTGCTGGCCAGGCATTTCCAGAGGGTTTCAAGGGGATCAAAGAGAGAAAAGCAAACACTGAGGGAAAATGTGCTATTTATTCTTGCAACAAAGTTACATTGGCAGCTTTCTCCTCTCCAGTAATACTTGTTTTCCTGAAAGGATTACACTCGCGGTGGCTTCCTCCCACAGGATTTAGCCGCTACTCAGCTCATGACCTGTAACTTCTATCTCCCACCCTCTCCCAACCATGCTTTCAGTTTTCTCACAGGCTGGGCAAAAATTAAAGAGATTAAAATCATCCGTGAGAGAAAGTGGGTTAGTGCAGCTGCGGCAAATGCCCTGCGTCAGCAGCCCCAGTCAGCAGCTCAAATAAACTCAGCCATGTGAGCGGTGTGCCTGGGCCACAGATGGAGGACCCCGGCCATTTCAGGGCTCCCTCCTTGGGGAAGGCACGGGGAGGAGGATTAGGCTGAGAGAAGACGGCTGCCAGGTGGAGGTGCCTGTCTTTGGGAGAGCAATTCCATTTGTGTTTTTCGTGGACATTTCTGCTTTTAATGAATTAAATTCATGGAGGGTTGTATGACAGAGTAATTTATGGAGCTATTCATCTGTGTCTTGTTGTTTTCACTGTGGGTACTCTTCTCTGTCTCAAGAAGGTAGCAAGATCCTATCACGCCCTTGTCTTCCCGAGCTGTTTAGTTGCAGGGCTGAAAACAGACTTTCTAGAAGACATCCCTATTTCTTTGTTTCTGCTGCCTGTGCTCCCTGAGGGGAATCCTGCTGCTCCGTGTGTGTCTGAGGGTGCATAGCTGACTGGGGCCTGAGGGAGTCCCTGATAGTGAGAGAGACAACAGATCACTGGGGTGTCCATGAGGTATGGTCGTCTGGACCCTGCTTTACAAGAACACCCTCGATGAGGGCAGCTGAGGGGGCTGGTTGCGGAGGGGGCAGAAATGACTAAACATTAAGGGCTGTGTCCTTGAGAAGCCCTGTGAAAAAATCCCCTGTCCCAAGTCTCAGAAGAACCTGCCTCGTGGCTCCACGCATGTCTGGACGATAGACCTGCAGGTGGTGACTGTGTAGACAGAGTCTAGGGCGTCCTCCATGCTTGTTCCACATCCTGCAAGTCACTGGGACCCTCCACCTGACCCTGGGGAAGGGAGAAGCGTCACAGATGCCGGGGACCCGGGTGGGATTGCTGCCTCTATTTGGGGGCAGATGAGGCCTCCCAGAATGGCTCACCTTTGTTCTGAGTCTTGAAAGATGAGCTGGAATCCCTCAGGGGAGGATGGGGGTGGAGTTGAGAACATTCTGTACAAAGGTACAGAAGCGTGAAATAGCATGACATGTTTGGGAAAGTGTAAAAAGGTTGACATGGTTGAAGCCTACGATGGGCTGTTCCTGGGCAGGTGGGAGAGAGGCCAATAGTGGCCGCCCCTGAAGGGCTTTGCAGCCCATGCTAAGGAGTCCCGATTTTATTGTGTAAGAGGTGGGCATTTTGGTGACACAAACAGATGTGTCTGTTATGAAGCAAAGCCAGTTAAAGAAGGTCACAGAGGAGGCCTGATCACAAAGGCAGGAGGGCATCTACGAAATGGGGAAGTGCAGAGGTGAAGGGAGGGGAGAGTGCAAAGAAGGAAGGGCCAGGGCAGCAAAAACTGCAGAGAGAGCTCGGACACAGCAGGAGGCAGCCACTGGTGACTTTAACAGGGGCAGTTTCAGTGGAGTGTCAGCGACAAAAACCAGACTACAGTGAGTTGAGGATTGAATCGGGTTAAGAAAGTGAGGATACTGAATATATGTATTTGTTTGAGAAGTTTGGTTATGAAAACAATTAAGGATAAAGAAAAACATCTAGAAATGGGTCCAGAATCTGACAGGTTTATTTAATAACGATTTATTAACATGTTTTCCATGCTGGGGGAGGTTCAGGCACGTTCAAGGCTGAGAGAAAGGAGAGAGTGGGAAGATTAAAGACAAGGAAAGAGGAAATAAAGCTGAGGGGAAAGGACTGGCAAGCAGGGGCCTACAGCACACCGGAGACTCCCCTGACCAAACCTCCTGCGTGCCTGGGGGTTTGAAGTCACACAGCTGTGTGGAAGCTCCGTTCCTCTGCGCTTCTCAGTACAAGTAAATTCTCTGCTTCTAGAACTATAGCAAGCTGCTTAAAATAAATCAAGTGTATCATATTATGAATATATCATCAAACCTGTTCATTTAAATGACACCTAGCGTGGATCCTTCGGTGAAGCAAATGACTCAGCCTTTTATTCATTAGCTCTTCTGCTGCTAGGATCACAATCTTAGATTCCGGCCGGGTGTGGTGGCTCATGCTTTTAATCCTAGCACTTTGGGAGGTCGGAGGATCACTCAAAGTCAGAAGTTCAAGACCAGCTTGAGCAAGAGTGAGACCCTCCGTCTCTACTAAAAATAGAAAGAAATTAGCTGGACAACTAAAAATATATAGAAAAAAATAGCCGGGCA
>CAUYSK010100339.1:0-140144 GCA_963575035.1 Avahi laniger
TTTTTCTATATATTTTTAGTTGTCCGATTAATTTCTTTCTATTTTTAGTAGAGACGGGGTCTCGCTCTCGCTCAGGCTGGTTTCGAACTCCTGAGCTCAAACAATCCGCCCGCCTCGGCCTCCCAGAGTGCTAGGATTACAAGCGTGAGCCACTGCGCCCGGCCACGTCCTCAATTCTTGTGGGGGGTGAGGGTAGGGTTGTGGAAAGGAAAGGAATTAGTGATACCGGGATCTTGGTATCAAAAACTAACTTTTCTTTAAACTGTGAAAGATCTTGCCAAATCCATCCATAAAACCAAATCTCAACAAGAACCTTTAGATAAAAGGTTGTCAGTGACATAAGCCACATGGAACTTGTGTTTATTAAGAAATAAGAGCAAAAGCTTATTTCTTATTTTTGCATTTGCCAAGAAAGAAGAGCAAAGGCTAATTGAAAGACTTAAATGTCGTCCAGTTTCAAAAGTGAGAGCAGAATGGGCTGAAAGAACACTTACTAACCCAGACACCTAAGCAGGCGAGCCAGCCTGAGCAAAGCCTGATCGATATTAGGCAGCAATCTTAATTCCTCTCCCTTTACGTTCTCTACTGTTTGTTCTTTAAGTATGTTCTTCCCTTAGGGAGGCAACTGTGGAGATGGAGCAATCTCCGATTCTGAGTTCAGATATTAGCTCTTCCACTTAGTTGCTCTGAGAGCATGGACCAGCCATTTAACCACCTTCAAGCCCGGATCTCGTGGACGAAAGCATCTGGCAGGTAATAGATACTCAATGAGCAGGTTTTTCTCCTTCCAGCTCTACATTTCTTTACTTCTTACAGAATAAAATAAGTGATAGGATAGTTTTGTCCTCTGCAGAATTGGCACTTTGGTTTGAGAAAGAAGGAGAAAAAGACAGCCAAAAAATACCAGCAGTAATCTGTTTGGCCTCTTGGTCCCAGAGATTTTCACAGTAAATTCTACCCACCATCAGCTGGGTGCTGGGGGTGGTGGGGGCAGGGGAAACACGGGCCAGTAGTCAGGATCCTTGGTCTTTTTTCCACCTTGGCCATTCTCCTGTGTCAGGTTTCCTGAGAAACAGACTCTAATATGGAGGTTGCCATGCAGGCGGTGGTTTAATGGGGAGGTTGAGAGAAGCAAGATTGGACAGAAGGAGAAGACGGCAGCTAGGATGTTGCTGTAACGAAGGTCTCAGCAGATCCCACAGGGAGTTCTGGAGCTGGGTGACCTTTGTAACTGTCTCCAATGGAGGCAACGGGGGCGGGCCTTTGAACTGCTGCAGTGGCCAGTCAGGACATACAGGCTGCTCCTGGGGAGGGATCATAATCCGTGGTGAGGCCCGTTCCTTCCTCTGAGGACATGGCCTGCAGAGGGTCTCAGCTGTGAACTGTTAGCAGGCAGCACTTCTCACAGCTGGGAAAATGAGCGCCTTGGTCCTGAAGGGAGGAGAGGTCTGGACGGTGCATCGTGGCATCCACTATTGCTGCCGGATGGGTAAGGCACCTCGCTTCTTTGGTCCTCACTACACTCAAACCAAACGATACTTTTAACTAACACTTACGAACACCTGCTTTGTGCATACTGTTTCCCCTCTTCACCCAGAACTACCTGAGAAGTTAATACATCAAAATTCTGATAAAATGCCAACTCCTCTAAGGAGCCACCTTTAATTGTCAGACACAATTAATGCACTGTCTTCCCTATTTCTGTGCCGTCAAAGCATTTCATACATACCTCCCCCAGGATTTATCTCACTGTATTAAAATTATTGTCAACAGGGAACGCTGTCTTATTTATATTTGTATCTTTTCCTTTTCTCCCTCCACACAAAACTTAGGCGACCAAGTCATTATTTAAACTGCTTTGTCTGATATTAGTATGGTGACACCTTCTTTCTTTTGGTGAATGTTTGCGTGGTTTTTCACCCCTTCACTTTCAATTTTTCTGTATTGTTATATTTTAGGCATGTCTCCTACAAATGACATTTAATTCAACTTAACTTTATTATTGTTTATTCTGACACTCTTTGTACTTTAACTATAGCACTCAGACCATTTACACTCAATATAATTACTGATGTATTTAGGTAAAAAATCAACCACCTTATTTTGTGCTTTTTATTTGATCCACTGGATGATCTATGTTTCTTTTTCTCACCTTTCTTGTCTTTCTTTTGGACTGATTTTTTTCCTTTACCATCTATTTTTTTCCTCTCTTTTGGTTTGGAAATCATATTCTCTTTTATATTCTTTGAGCAGTTACTCTAGAAATTACAAGATTCATCCTATGCTTAGGAAAGCCTAATGGTGATATTTTTACTCTCCTTCTGGAATGAATACAAGGGCTTAGAATAATTTAACTAAATTTCCCCTTTTACTCCCAGTTTATAGTTGGCAACATGCAGTTGCCATAAATCTTAATTACATATATTTTAAAACTCTGTAAGACATTCATATGATAGCTTTTAAAGCCAATGTTTATGTTTACCCACGTATTTACCACTTTTAAAGTTCTTAATCCTTTTTGCATCTCTGCTCCTTTAGCCTAATCTGTAGATTGTGAATTCTCTCCGTTCTTATATGTCAGAAAATGTCTGTCTTTTACTTTCATGCTTGAAGAATGTTTTGATGGCTATAAAATTCTATGTTAGTCTTCATATTCTATAAGAACATTGAAAATATATTTCCATTTTCCTTTGGCTTTTATTTTTGTGCTTTAGAAATTTAGATTTAAATCTTTCTTCTCTAGCTATTTTTAAGATTTTTTACTTTTTCTTTAATTATCTGAAATATCATATGATACACCTTGGTATAGATTTCTTTTTTCTTTATCCTGCTTAGAATTCTTAAGTTTGTGAATCTGTTCTGGAAAATTCTTAGTAATTTTAGCCATAAAAATTTCAATATTGCCTTTTCTCATTTTTATTTTTCTTTTGTTTCTAAAACTGAAATTAAACTGTTAGACTTTTATATATATATATATCCTCTCTCTTATCATCTCTGCTATATTTTTATCTCTTCATGCTACATTGTGGAAAGTTTATTCTGACTTGTTTTCCTGTTCAATAATTCTCTCTTCAGCTATATCTAGTCTCATTAAACTCATTCAGTTAATTCTTAATTTGTTGTCATGTTTCCTCTTTTCAAAACTATGTCACTTTTCCTTCCCAGTTTCTGAAATTTTCAGGCTTAGCTTTTCTTTTTCTTAGGCTTGGTAGGTATCATTGTTTTATATTCAGTATCTGATAATTTCAACATATGAAGTCTTTGTTGGCCTGTTTCCAGTGTCTTGTTGTTTTGACTGGTTCTGGCTCATGCTTTTTTCCTGTATGCCTTATTTTCTTTGTGAGCTGTACAATGTATTTGATAAATTACTTTCGAGAATACTTTGAGACATGAGATGATAGTATTTCCTACAAGAGAGTATTTTAATTTGTTTCTGCCAGGGTTCCGTAGATGCTACCAATGCAGAATTGTCTTAATCTAAGTCAAAGGGTTAGGTTTCCCTAAAGGAGCCAGATTATGAGAAGCTGGGCTGCAAGTCATTTGAAGGTCCAATTTACTTCTAGTTTACCTATATTCTTAAGTGATAACCTTTGCTGCATACTGCCTTAACATGGCAGGTGATTTATTTGAGTCTTAAACATTTGTGAACCCTGAGATTTAAATCTTCTTTCCTCTGCCCTGGTAGACCTGCCCTCATCACCCCCCCCCAAAAGCAAATGTATTTTCACAATTATTTCTTCCAGATAGACAAATGCCATTGAGGTAAAACAGATTTGAATACAGGAATTTCATTTTCTTCTAGATTTGACTGAAAAATTTCTCATTATTTGGAATTTTTGGAAGATGTGGGTTTTAAAAGTAATATTTTCCCAACTTTATTTTAATTTTTCTCAGCAGAGGGGTTAATCTGAGATAATGATTCCATCATTATAGGAAATAGAAACCTATTTTTGTATTTTAGCCTTTAGCATAGTTCAGGTCATTCCGTATTTGTTCAATGAATGACTATATGAATGGCCATGGGCATTGGAATCAAGTTGAATAAGCTATGGTTTCTGTCTTCAAGGAACTTATCATTTAATAGGTGAGGAAAAAAATATAAATAAAATGTAAATAATGACTACATATGATATAAAGTAAATGCTAGTCTTCCATACTTTCTTAGTGGAAGTGCAAATTAATACACTTCTTTTGAGAAAAAATTGGTAATTCTTATCAAAATTAAGTATGTTTTCTTTGACTAAATAATTCTACATCTAAGAATTTATCTGATGTATACTCCATATATACTTGCACAGATGCTCAAAGATGTGTATGCGAGGATATTTATTGATAGCATGTTTGTAATACAAAAGACTGGAAACAATCTATCAACAAGGGACTGATGACATAAATTATGATATATTATACAATGGAATACTACACAGCCATGAAAAAGAATGGAAGAAGATTTGTATGTATTGATATGGAATAATTTTTACAACATATTTAAGTGAAAACAAAGAAATAAATAAGAAACTTGATAGTAGAGTTGACCCTTGAAACAATACAGGGGTTACAGGCACCAAACCCCATATGCAGTTGAAAACACAAGTATAAATTTTGACTCCCCCAAAACTTAGCTACTAATAGCCTACTGTTGGTTGGAAGCCTTACCAATAACATAAACAGTCAATTAACACATTTTTGTATGTTATATGCATTATATACTGCATTCTTACAATAAAATAAGCTAAAGAAAAGAAAATATTATTAAGAAAATCAGCCAGCATGGTGGCTCATGTCTGTAATCCAGGAACTTTGGGAGGCCAAAGCAGAGCATCACTTGAGGCCAGGAGTTTGAGACCAGCCTGGATAACTTAGTGAGACCCTGTCTCTACAAAAAATTTTTAAAAATTATCTGGGCATTGTGGAATGCACCTGTGGTTCCAGCTACAAGGAAAGACTGATCCAGGAGGATTGTTTGAGCCCAGGAGTTTGAGGCTGCAGTGAGCTATGATCAGGCCACTGCATCCTAGCCTCAACAGAGTGAGAGAGAGAGAGAGATGCTGTCTCTAAAAAAAAAAAAAAAAGAAAGAAAGAAAGAAAAGAAAAAAAAAATCATAAGGAAGAGAAAAATGTATTTATTATTCATTAAGTGGCAGTGGATCATCATAAAGGTCTTCATCCTTGTTGTCTTCATGTTGAGTAGGCTGAGGAGGAGGAGGATGAGAAAGGGTTGCTCTTGCTGTCTCAGGGGTGGTAGAGGTAGAAGAAAATGCATGTACAAGTGGACCTGCGTGGTTCAAACCCATGTTGTTCAAGGGTCAACTGTATATATAATATACTATACACATGCACATACGCATACATACACACTTGCTTAGAAACTCAGAGAGTAGCCCCAAAAGACTACCAGAGCAACTGCTAATGGTGGTTATATTGAGGAAAAGAACTGGAACTTGGAGTACAGGGATAGGAAGGAACTTTTAAACTGGGAACTTTTGTATTGTATGTTGTGTTATATTATAATACACTTATTTTTACCATGTACATGTTTTTAAGCATTACATTGAAAGACAAAAAGCGCTAGGAAAGTAAGGTATTTGAAAGCGCGCCATACTAGTGGTTGGTTGACCTGAACTGTAGTTTGGTTTTGTTCTTACCACTGAGTTCTTTCCAGAACTCAGTGTCCTCTTCTGTGAAATGTGGATAGTGACCTAGATGATCTCCAAGGTCTCTTTCACTTTAACGTTTCCAAATTCCATTGACTAACACAGAGATACTTTTATTGCAGAAGTATCTTTGAGGATAATTTGGCAACGAAAGTACTGGTATAAGATGAAAGTGCTGGCTGCTGAGAATGCTAACCCTCCTTTTGGTTCTTATTCAGCTATTACACTGTGCTTTTCCTAAGACAATAAACTGAAATAACTGATTTGTTTAGCTTCACAGTTTGAAACTGTGATTTTTAATATAACATCACATTTAAAATATTTTAGGCCTGTTTTTCTTTAGGATCGGGTAGGCTTAAATCTCTGACAGATTGACCGAATCTCATTACCCCCTATTTACTATACAACGAAAGCTTATTTCCTAAGTGTTTCCACATTTCATGCTCACAAAGATCTAAGTGGCCAAAACATTTAATTAAATGGACTATTCATCCAATCTCATTTCCTGGCTGGTCATCTATGTCAATGATAACAGGAGCATTCATCCCATGGCTGTGACTTTGGATCTTAAAGAAAAGAGAGAATAATTATTTAAATCTAAACTATGCTCAGACTAATGATTTAAAAGCTTTTTTAATTATAAAAGTAATTCAAGTTTATTTTCAAAGATTTAAACAATAGAGAAGTCTATAAAGTAAGAATTAAAAGTTTCTCCCCAGCTCCCATCTCAGTCCCCAGAGTTGATTGCTAAGTATGGCGTGTATCTTCTTAGGTAGACACACACAGAGTTTGCTTTCACAATAATGAGATTGTACTGAACATACTGTTTTACAATTTTCTTTTTTACTCAGCAGTATGTTGATTTTGGTGTACATGTAGCTCTACCTCATTCTTTAAAGGGCTGTAAACTATTCAGTCACACAGATGTACCATCACTTATTTACATATTTTCTCAGTGATGGGCATCTGGAGTTCGTTTCCATTTGTATGTGGTGAGAAGTCATGTTGCATTGAACTTAGACATTTGGCTAGAAGCTTCATAGAATGTTTTTCTAGAATTGGGATTTTAGGTTACATGGTGCTTCTTACATACCGGGCACCATTGTAAACACTTTGCAAATATCAACATTTTTTATTCCTATAAAAACTCTATGAGATGTAGATGCTATTATGATTTCCATTTTGCAGATGATAAACTTGGGCTCAGAGAGGTTAAGCAACTTGCTTGAAGTCTCATGGCTCTAAGAGGTGGACCCAGGATTGGAACCCAGGATCTCTGAATCCAGAGTCTATGCTGAACTCATTCAGCTGCTTTACAGGGTAGGAATATTTGGATTTTTTTCTTTTTCTTTTTCTTTAAATTTCAGAATATTATGGGGGTACTAATGTTTAGGTTACATAAATTGCTTTCGTACAGTTTGAGTCAAAGTTATGCACCTGTTAAGTGTGAAGTTACCCATCCCCTCCTCCCCCTCCCCACCTGCTTGAGTTCTCATGAGTGTTATTTCAATATGTGAACATAGGTATTCATTGATTAGTTCCAATTTAATGGTGAGGACATGTGGTGTTTGTTTTTCCATTTTTCTGATACTTCACTTAGAAGAATGGTCTCCAGTTCCATCCACGTTAATATAAGAGGTATGATAATGTTCACCATTTTTTATGGCTGAGTAGTACTCCGTGGTACATATACCAACCACACTTTATTAAGCCACTCACGTATTAATGGGCACTTGGGTTGTTTCCACATCTTTGCAATTGTGAATTGTACTGCTATAAACATTTGGGTGCAGGTGTCTTTTTTATAAAATGTCTTTTTTTTCCTTTGAGTAAACATAGATCCTGCCAAATTGTCTTCTAAAAAGATTTCATCAATTCACACTTTCACAAACTACCTCTGACAGTTCACTCATTGTTTCGTTCCCTTACCAAACCCTATGTTCTCACTTTAAACATTTTTTGCCAATTTGTGGTTGGAAAGATAGTATCATATTATTGTTTAAACTTTCAATTAATGCACTATTAACATTTGTAATACTTAACTTTTATTAGACCTTTAGTACAATAAAATACATAAAAAGAATTCCTCATAATTTTCAGATTATCATCCCTGAGCAGTGAAGCCCACACACAGCTTCTTCAGGAAATGCTGACTACATCCTGTACACATGACTTCCATGTTTGTAGTGGTTCCAAAGTTTGCTTTTGAGGTTAACTTCTTTCTTTCTTTCTTTTTTTTTTATTGGTTAAAAACTTTTCCCAGAGGGCCTCGGTGAGCAGAAGGCTTTTCAGAGTTAAAGCCTGAACTATTTCTTGAGTAACCCAGGAACTCGTCTATAATGCTGTCCTCAGATTCACACAACATAGTTTGTGAGGGTGTACGCCCAGAGCAGTCAGGAAAAACACAACAGCATTTTGACACTGAGGGATTTAGCAGAAAGATCTGAGCCAACAAGTAAAAACCGTTTTAAAGGTTCGATCAAGTTTATTCCCATAAAATTCCTCTGAAATGCCCAACAGGCACATGCTTTGTCAGTGAAAGTTATTTTCAAACTCATTGATGTTTTCTTTGGCAAGAATCATTTCTTTGAGCAATTTCTTATTAATCATGTACGATTTTTAATTTCTGACAGTGTTATCACCAGCGCTTTCAGTAACTATGTATTTATAGAAGAGCCAAACTTCAACCTGTATTCAGTTTTAAGTTGTTTCTTGGGAATGCAGTTTGAAAAAAAAATTGCCAATCTGTTTACAACCAAATTTCAGATCTTCAGCATTATAGAGGGTTAAGAAATGTGAATACAATGAATTCTTTTATCATCCTTATTTTGTGAAACAAATTTCCCAAATTTTTGGAAACCACCCTCCCAATTGTGTTGTATTAACTTTATCTCCATCTTTGTAGCTTGTAGTTTTCTGTTTCCAGGGGCATGGTTTGCCTTGTGGTGATCCAAGTACGAATAAGACAACACCCAGCATCTTAATGGTCCCTGCCTTCCAAACAAATAATTCACTACGGCTCTAAAGATTGTGTCTTCCTGCAGATGTGGACTCAAACTTTTAGTCAAACCACCTTCTACACAGGTGTAATAAAAATACCTTCAGGGCCAGAAAAAGGTGTTTGGCATGTACCGTTTTCTGTGCTGGGGGTGATATTGGGTAGTGCTGCCTTCTTGACTATTAGCAGTTTGCCCGTCCCCAGGGAGCATTTCACTGGGCTTCAGCTGAAACATTGTTTATACATAGCCATTGATTTCCCTTACCAAGGGCTGACAATCCAATGGAATTAGCCACACCTGCCAAGCAAGCAACTCCACCCCTCCCCAACCAGGTGAGGACTAGCGGTGAGAGAAATAGCCGTGTTGGCAATCCAGTGCAGTGCTATTACCTGGGAACTTGTTAGAAAAGCACATCCTTGGTCCCACTCTACATCTCTGGGTGATTTGAGTGCAGGCTGAAAAGTTTGAGATCAGCTGCTCTAGCTTGCTATTTAGGTCATTAAATAGGAAATGTCTGATTTTGAATCAAAAAGTTAATTTATTATATTGCAAACAAAAAGCAGTACAGTTAATCAAAGTATGTGCCTAAACTATCAACAGAGTTTTGCCATCTTAATGGTAGCTTGTTTATGCCAGCAGCGACGAAGCCTGGAGAGTAAGTGGTGAAGAAATCTCGAAAGGCGTTTTCCACAACTTATTGTGAATTGAATGCTTTCCTTGCAAGAAATGGTCCAAAGCCTGGAAGAAGTGGTAGTCAGTTGGTACAAGGTCTGGTGAATACGGTGGATGACAGAGAGTTTCCAAGTCCAGCTTCTGTAGTTTGAGCAGCATTGTGTTAGTGCTACATGTGGTTGAGTATTGTCTTGCAAGAGGATTGGCCTGTCTCTATTGACCAAACTCAGCTGCTTAATCACAAGCAAACTCATTATTTTATTGAGTTGGTTGCAGTAGACATCCCCCGTAATTGACTGACCAGGTTTCATGAAGCTGTTAGTGGATAATACCAGCACTGCACCACCAAATAGAAACCATTAGCTTTTTTTGACGAATATTTGGTTTTGGACTGTTTTGGCACTTCATCTTTATCCAACCATTGTGTCCAATGCTTGCAGTTATCAAAAAGAATCCATTTTTCATCACACTTAACACTATAGTATAGAAATTGTTCGCCTTTGTGTCATGGAAGCAAGAAAGGCAAGCTTCTAGATGATTTCTCTTCTTAGGCTCATTTAATTCATGCAGAACCCATCTATCTAGCTTCTTTACCTTGCCCATTTGTTTCAAATGGTCCAATATTGTTGGGATAGTAATATCGACCTTGCTGCTAATTCACATGTAGGTTGAGACGGATTCGCTTCCACTACAACTTCCAGCTCTTCATTATTCACCTTGGTCTGAGGTTGCCCATGTGGCTCATTTTCAAGATTAAAATCACCAGAATGGAACTTCTCAAACCATTGACATACTATGTGTTCATTAGCCACATCCTTCCCAAACACTTCCTTGATATTTTGATCTGTCTGCACCACATTGGTTCCACGATGGAACTCATATTTGAAAATAACATGAATTTTTTACTTATACACGGTTTCGCAAAAATTGCTCTAAAAAAATTTTTGAAAGTTAATCACAAATCAAGATGTGCATTTGAAAGAATGAGTACGCACCTTCATGATAAAAATAAAACAAGAAGCGTCAAAGTGAAATGTCAGAGCTATCAACTGTCAAGCTTAGCACTGAAGGAAATCAGACATTTCATATTTAATAACCTATATGGCAGAATCTTCCACTTTATTTTTCTGCTCCTATATTTTTTTTCTACCCCTGTTGCATTTTCTGTCATGGTTTCACTTTCTAAGTCTCTCTGAGCTGTTCTGGTGACAGGGACTCACCCTGACTAGTAGTGTGCTGGCGACGATTTAACAACAGGCTCCAGAGGAGGGGGACTTGATGCCTTTCACAATTTCTGTGGTGTAAATACTCCCAGCTGGGTCGATTTCAAGTGACTCACGTGATATCACTGAACTTGGAGTTGGGAAAAGATGTGCATAATTAAAGTGGGTGAGAGCCAGCTCCTGCACCTGGGGAGAAGTACCAATAATTTTGTAGGTATTGGCTCAAATTTGACTTAATGGAAATTTAGATTGAGTTTAGATTGAGTCATTATTTGCAGGTCATTTGTTGAATCATTGAATACGTTTGGTTGTTAAGGTGACTGAAATCTTCAGTTTATATCCTTTAAGATCACTGAAAATACTTAAAGTCAGCTTACAAATGGCAGTTTGGAAATGCCACACACACAGCAGATTCAAACCTATATTTGGTGCCTTCCCCATGCATGTCTTGTCAAAATTATTATTTGGCAGACTGTAAGCCCTAAAACAACGTGGACCTTGTTTTGCTCACCATTCTATTCTCATTACTTATACTTGGCATTGTTAAAAAAAAAAAAATGTTTGTTGGCTGGGTGCAGTGAATCCTAGCACTTTGGGAGGCTGAGGCAGGAAGATTGCTTGAGGCCTGGAGTTTCAGACCAGCCTGAGCAAGAGTGAGAACCTGGCTCTACAAAAATAGAAAAAATCAGCTGGGCGTGGTAGCATGAGCCTGTAGGTTCAGCTACTAGAGAGGCTGAGGCAGGAGGATCACTAGAGTCCAGGAGTTTGAGGCTGTAATGAGCTATGATGACACCACTGCACTCTATCCCAGAGGACAGAGTGAGACCATGTCTCCAAAAAAAAAAAAAAAAAAATTATTGATTTAATAAATTAGTAACTGTATTAGTTTGCTAGGTCTGCCATAACAAAATACCATGGACTAGGTAGCTTAAACAACAGACATGCTGGGCGTGATGGCTCATGCCTGTAATCCTAGCACTCTGGGAGGCTGAGGCGGGAGGATTGTTTGAGCTCAGGAGTTTGAGACTAGCCTGAGCAAGAGCGAGACCCCGTCTCTACTAAAAATATAGAAACAAATTAGCTGAACATCAAAAAATATATAGAAAAAGTTAGCCAGGCATGGTGGTGCATGCCTGTAGTCCCAGCTACTCGGGAGACTGAGGCAGAAGGATCGCTTGAGCCCAGGAGTTTGAGGTTGCTGTGAGCTAGGCTGATGCCATGACACTCTAGCCCAGGCAACAGAGTAAGACTCTGTCTCAACAACAACAACAAAGAAACAACAGACATTTATTTTCTCACAATTCCAGAGGCTAGAAGCCCAAGTCCAGGTGTCTGTAGATTTGGTTTCTTTTGAGGCCTCTCTCCTCGGCTTGCAGATAGCTGCCTTCTTCCTGTGTCTTCACGTGATCTTCCCTCTGTCTGTCTTTCAGAGTGTCCAAATTTCCTGTCCTTATGAGAACACCAGTTGTACTGGATTAGGGCCCACCCTAATAACCTCATCTTGACTTATTACTTCTTCAAAGACCTTATCTTCTCATACGGTTATATTCTGAGGTACTGGGGGTTAAGACTTCAACATATGAACTCGGCGGTGGGGGGGACACATAATTCAGCCCATTAGACTAATAATGAAATCTTCTATATCGTAAGGCTCTAACAGCACAATAAAAAACCAAAATGTCAGTTTTAGATTTGTAGCACATTGCACATGTGCATTTATATTTGCCTTAACATTGATAACTGGTATTGATTATGAAGTGGATACAACCTCATCTCAGAAGTGACAAACAAATAATTTATAAATTGCAAAAAATACCTCTTCCACCTCTCCTCTCATCTCACACAGCCTTATTTTTGGTGCATGAGGTTTTATTCTTGCCAAATGAGTCAGAAAAATAGGAGAGATAGAAATGTAATTAGTTTGCATATAAGGAAAAATTTGGAATGTGTGCACATGTATGTAAAAAGAAGGTGTGGGAACTTTATCCTAGCACATACTTTCACTTTAAGGAAAGTACCATTGAGAAGGTTCAGCTGCAATTCAAGGTCCCATCCTTTCACATTTCTGAGATTAGTTTTTGATTCGATGGCTATCAGAACAACAGAAAAGAAGCTCAAAGCTTGGAAAGTTTAAAAAGCCTTCGGGGTGTCTTTTTGTTAAGGAAGGGTAGTCTCCAAAGAAGCTGAAACTTTCTTGCTTGAGACAAGGCTCTGCTTTAGTCAGAACTCTGGCCAACTATGAAGAGGGTGACATGTCACTTGACTCCAGTGTGGCCTCTGTTTTTTTTTTCCTTGTTGGCATTCTGTCGCCTTAAATCCTGTGGTGACCTGAGTGAATTGTAACACAACACTTCATGTTCCACTATAGATTCTATGAGGGTAGGTGTAACTTTCTGTTACTCTTTGGGATCACTATCAGACTTTTAAAAATTATTTATTTTATTGTTTTTTAAATTGAGATTCTCCTTTGATCACTCAAGTTTCCTTTAGAGATCCTCAGAATAATTTCAACCTGCCTCGAGGGCGTATGTTCTTCTAATATAATAGCATGACTAGGTGGTTGTTGGCGACCAGCCTAGCACAGTGAGGGCTGCTGTTATTACACAATTACATACATCCTGGTGTGTGTCTTATTATGTAACTGTTCCTCTCATTCAGAGATGCTGCTGAAAGCACGTACATAAGTCCTATTTATTTCACGAGGAATCCGAAGGGTGGAACGAAAGCTGAGTCTAGCTCCTAGGTGCTGAGGGCAACTGTACTTTAGATGGGATGTCGCATCTCTTGATGGAACAGTAGGCTACCACTCTCAGGGGATTGAATTGGCGCATTTTGGCCTTCTTAGCCAACAGTTTGTTTTTTCAGCCAGCGAGCATCAGTAGCAGCACCTGCAATGTCTGTTTTTATATTTACTTTTCAAGTTTTTAATAAAGTAAAATTGAGTGATACAGTGATGATAGTCTCTGCCACTCTAAGAGGACTTTGAGTTCTTATTCTGTGTCCAGGAGTGTGATGCACCCTGAGTAAATAAAAGAAAGGTCACCTACTCCAAGAAGGAACGTAGGGGACAGAGCCAGGAGAGTTGCTTCTATTACTTAGTGCAGCTCTCAAAGTCGGAGCTAGCAGAGGCTGCTGTCATACACGTGAGGATTCCCCAGCGTCAGACTGTCCCTGAAGGTTTTCTTCCAATCAAGGTTTTTGGGTTGGTGTGCACATCTGTGGAGGGGGAATACTGAAAACTCTGCCAAGTAGTGTAAAAATTTTCAGTCTGCCCCATGGAGGTTGTCCAGTTGAGGATATATTTATGTGACTCCTCCTAAAATATATCAGGGAGTCGTATAACAGGAGTCAATGCTCATTTTTTTTTTTTTATGAATGACTTACTAATGAGAAGGCAACCTGCTTCCTTTTTCCTCTTTTTCCAAGTGCTCCTCAAATTCCAAGGGAGCTTCGAGTTATCACTGAGTTACTTGACAGCTTAGTGTCAGGTCAAAATCACAAGAATTTGATTTGGAAATAGCAGACTCCCTTCCTGTGTGATGAGTCCTGGGATACCAGTGCCTTCTCTTGAGAATTCACCTGAAAGCACGCCCACCAGGGTGCCTCTGTGCAGGGCGTATCCTGAGTCGTAGAAAAGAGAAAGCAAAGCATGGAACCAGCTATTGATTCTGTAATTTTGTTGTGAAAGCTTGGTACCAGTGGGATGGTAGACCATAATTACCTTGAGGACAAGGACTGTGTCATTAATTTTGTATTATCAGGGTCAAATCCGGGACTTGACATATAGAGAGATGCTTAAAATACGGTGTTCATGCCTCTGATGGTTAATTTTATATGTCAACTTGTCTAGACCATGGTACCCAGTTATTTGGTCAAACATGTCTGGATGTTGATGTGAAAATATTTTTTAAAGATGAGATTAACACTTAACTCAAAAGACTGAATAAAGCAGATTACCCTCTGCGACAGTTAATTTTTTGTGCCACGATGTGAGTGGGCTTCATCCAATCCACATAAGGCCTGAAGAAAAAGATGGGCCTCCCCCGAGGAAGAGGGAACTCTGCCAGCAAACTGCCTTCAGACCTCAGCTCCTGCCTGGGCCTCCAGCCTGCCCTCCGACCCTGCAGATTTTAGACTCGCCAGCCAGTGCCGTGGAGAACGGGTGAACGAGGGCCGTCAGCGCCTTTGCTTTACTCTGATGCTCCCCCGGACCCCACAATGCCAACGAAGTGAGGGAAACTATTCGGCTAAGCCAAAACTTTGACCCTTCGCCCTAAAATCTCAAACAGGCTTCCCTTTGAGTAGAGAATGAGAGCCCCGATACTGACAAGGATGACAAGACGGGGAAAGATAATTTGGAATGGAGAGGGAGGAGAAGAATTCAACAACCCTCCTCGAAATCCTCGATTTTATATTTACCGTTAATGTCCAGTGTGCAACCCGGTGGCTTGATTTAAATGCCGCTGTTGGGTTCCGAAGCCCCTCCACCACCGCTACAGCTCGCCCTGCCGTGGGCCCGAGAGGCCGAAGACCACTTTTCAGCCTGATGTGATTTCTAACAGCTGAGATATTAAAACACTGAAAAACTGGGTTTATAATGGAAATGCTGACAGACTATTAACTATAGCAGCACTGCTCTAATAAATGGAATGGCCTGTCATAATCTCTAGTTCATAAATATGCAAATACAAGACTGGGGATTTGCTCCAAAGGATGTCTCTATAATTTTAACTGACCTTTACTGATACCGAATGAGCCTGTTGCTTCTGTTTTTGTACATTGGATATAAAGTACAGGAAATCCAGCCCCTGTCGGCCTAAAGTACTTGAAGTTTAAACTGCCAGCTACTAAACTCCAGGCTCAGATTCCATTTCTCTTCGCATTCTCACTCTTTATTGACATTTTCATTTTTTTCCCGGGGGTGGAAGCGGAGTGGGGGGCGGCGGTGGGGGAATCGAACACTGTTCATTCCCCCTCTCCCCCACATTATTTCCACATGTCGCAGCGCCGGCCCAGCCAAAATTCATGGATTGCCTCAAGGACAAACAGGCCATCTACGCTGAATTATAAATTTGAGTTTTATCCAGTTTTCTGCTTTTGGACCAAATGGGCAGCAAATCCAGTGACTTCATATTTAATAACCTAGATGTCATTTGTCCTGTGTCTTTCAGCACAGAGTGAAGAGTTGGATGGCTAGCAGTTTTGCAGATTTTTTTCCCCCTAATTATTTTAAGCTATTCAGCCTGGTATCCGAACTATTGATGCGGAGCCAAATTGCCAGCAGGGGAGAGATCTGTCCAATCCAGGAGCTAAATGAGTCACTGAGAGTCAATCTGTTTTTCCCTTGCTGCTGGGGTTTCCTTGGGCCCTGGCCTCTCTCCCCGCTGCAGTCACACACGGAGCTGCCGGCGTGGCCGCCTTGGCTTCCATCGCCTCCCATTTCCCTCCTCGTCCCTGCTTGCCGCAGCTGTGGATGGGGTCTGACCGGCTGGCTGTGGAAATCCAGGGCCTCGATCACACTGGAGTGGAGGCCTTGCTTTGACAGAAAATGAAGACATCTTGGCCTTGTTGTATTTGCTTCTCCAGTAATACATCAGGGATCCGCGAAGCAAGGGAAGATGCAGCAGCAGAATGTGCTCCTGGGTGCAAAGCCCAGTTCCCTCCGAGCGCTCTTCTGCTTTTCCTAAGTGTCCAAATGGAGTCCTTGGAAACAGAATGCTACCTTTGGTCATAAAATAATAAAGAATAAAGGTGGACTGGAAGGGATATGTGACTGTGTTAGAGCTGGTGGCAGGGAGGAAAGCCACCAGCATAAGCCCGCGCCTGCTGGAGCGGTAGCTCTTTAAGCATTGAAAAGAAAACTCACAGTGCTTTGAATAACGTATCTTTTTTTCCCCCAGTGGAAACATTTCCTTTCTAACAATATTTACTAAAAAACAAAATCCTTGTATTCTTCCTTGTAGGGTCAGTATTCAATTACATAAAAATATGCAGCTGACTTAGGGGCTGTACCTAAGATTAAGATAACTGGTATTTCATGGTAAATGATTAAATTAGCTAACACAGTTATGTCCTGAACTTTGCCATTAGGGCTGACATTTTTGTGCGGTGCGCATTGAGAACTGTGGGTAATCTGAACTGCTATGAGCTTTTTCTCTTTGAAACTCAAACACAATCAAGGAGTAGTATTCTCTGCAGATGTAGAGAGGAGTTTGCACATGTAATATGGAGTTTTAGAACAGCCACGGAAAAATGCTATTGTAATAAGCTGAAATTCCCTAAGAGTGCCCAGGAATTAGAGAACTCAGGGGTCCCTGAGAGATAAGGAGAGGGATGGGTATAGGAGTGAAAGATTGATTAATTGATTTTGACTATAATTTTCAGATAGAAATATCTGGGAAAATAAGTCTCAAAACAGGTAGAGTTGTTTCTTAGTCACAGTGAAACCTCAGAGGAGTGGAAGCTTTGTTCCCTATGGGTAGCTAGTTCTATTTCTGCAGTTCTGACAAAACTCACCATTTTACATATTCGTGCTGATTTCTGGTTTCCTTGTTCCTAGCTAGCAAGGCGGTAAGGGCAGTTTGAGAAAAAAGTCAGATTTTTGAAAAAGAAAAATTTCTCACTGAAATCAGGCATAGATTAGTGAATTGCTTTTCTTTTTTCCCTGTGGTCACTCTTGTGATGGGGTCAACTGCTTAGATCCTTTAGATTTTGCCCAAGGGTTTCCGGATTTCAGCAGTCCTGGAAGGTCTGGGGAGCACTCCCCTTCTCTTAGCCAGAATTAACTAAAAAATAAGGCCCTCACTTTCTCTTTTCACATTTTGAACCACAGATCACCAAGCTTGAGACACAAGTTTTCAAATCATTAGTACAAAGCATCTTCCGCAGGAGGCAATAAAAGTTTGCTTTATAGAACTCCGTTACAGTTACACCGTCTTCAGAAAGCAGAAATTGCTCTGAAAAGAAATTTACATGAAAACAGTCCCATTGTTTGAGAACTTATGCAAATATTGCACAAAGGGGTTTGATAGTGATTTAAAAAAAGTAATCTTTATCACTGCCTCAAAGACATCCAGAGAAACTTGGTTGCCTCTAAAGAATTCCATTGCACTATTTTTTTTAATGTGTCTAATGCAGAGTTGTTTTCAAATTTTCCCCCTAAACTCTGAACTTCTTCCTAAGCTTCAAAGCCTTCTATAATGAATGTCCTACAGAGAGTCTAGTGCTTTTTGGTATAACACAAGGATCACTCATTACTGGTTAAGAAAATCGAAGATAACCATAACTCCAAGTATTTTGAACAATGTAAAATGTTTCTCTTGTGGATGCAGCTCTTAGAGACCACATGGGTTACATCCCTCAGTGCTCAATCAGCACAAGATGAAGCTCTGAGTGTCTGAATCCATGTTGATTGTCTCTGAACTCCCTGGTGCTAGGATCTGGATCTATCTGTTACTGCGTGTTCAAACAATGGACCGCCGGTGCCAGAAATATGATTTCCATAGAAAGACATTAAGGGGCTGGGTGAGGAAGAAGATGTCAACCAAACATTGTGATATTTCCCTTTGATTTTTTACTTTCTTTACATTCTTTTGCATTTACTACCTAGTGATTGTCTGGCGTTGGTACCCTCAGTTTCTTTTCTTCTGCTTCCCCTCCTAATTCAGTGTGGAAGATGATCAAAGTACGGAGTTTCTTCTACCTCAGAAGTTGGCATTTCTGCAGGCACAAATGAGCTTGGTTTTCAAGCACTAGTCTTTGAACACCAGGAATTCCTTTAATGATCACGCCAGACCATATAGACTTTGGAATTAGACACTTTGAATTCCAGTTCTGCCATTTACTAGATTTGACACTTTGTGCAAGTCATTTTAACCTCTTTAAGCCTCAGTTTCCTCTTCTGTAAACCAGAATGATAATAATAATAATCCTGTCTCACCAGTTAAAAAAACTGAGCAAACTGCCATTTGTATATTCTCAATATATGTGGGTGTGAATATATATTTATTTTATATAGGTACCATTGTGCTACATACAGCATTATGTAAATAATAAAATATCCAAAAATGGAAATTAAATAATGAGATTACCAAATAAAGAGGAATAAATATTTTAATATTTTCTATCCATTATGCACAAATCCTGGGTGCATAACCTCCGCTTTGGAGAACCGTAATACATGTGATGTGCTTAGCACATTGCCTACCACAAAGCAGTATTCAGGATGCTTATTTTCATGCCTAAGGAAAAGTTTAATTGGAAGGCCTCTAGCCATTCTGGCAATAGAGAATATGGCCTCATTTTGGCTTCTTTTTGACACGACTTTTCTCTTATATAAGTAGCAGAGAATGGCTGAGTATTAAGTCAGGCTCTTCCAAGATGGAGGAATCTCATTGCACAGTTCTGGTCAGCATTTTTTTCTTCTAAGAGATGCTCTCCATTTACAATTATTTTCCACAAGACCTCATGTTCCAAGGAGGATTGGTGGCTTCTTCCCCTTCAGACAGGCAAGATAGCAGAGTTGTATCCCCTGGTGTAAGGTTGGAGTAACATTGGCTCCTTGAGAAATGAAAACTTTATCATAAGAATCTATGCAAGTGGGAAAGAGAATGGGGATAGATTCAAAATTGGAGGAAGACAGAGATGTTACTATTCTTTTTCTTAATTATTCTTTTATTGCAATCAGTACTGCCCTTGGTGTTAGTTATCATACGCGATACGTGAGACACGCTGATTTTGGATTTTGTTATTGTAGCATTAAGTATAAGTCTAGAAATTCATATAAATATTCTAGGCATAGATGCTTCTAATTTCACACACATTTATTTGTTATTCCTAAGCACTGGCATATATACTTAACATTTACAGATATGTCAGGCACTGTGCTAGACATTATTTTGAATAGGAATTTATCTTCTGAACAAAGAGAAACAAGCCAAGGGAACTGATGGAAATAAGTAAACTAAAGAGTCCAAACATTCACTCAGGAATTTGGGATTTGTTAGGAAATATAATGTGAACCAAGTGTTAATTTGACCTCATATTTTAAAGTAGTAAGTGTTAACCTTTTTTCTTGGAAATTCTTTTATTACCTACAATGTAAAACCTTGACAGAAATCTTAAAATATTGAGAAAAAAAAACAAGGAATGAACTGCAGAATAGCAATTTCCATTTATCCTGACTAACGTATGCAGTAAGTATTAATATTCTAATTCTGTTTTCGTTCTTATCTCCTATTTCTGCACACAGAGAAGGCCATGCTTCCTGGTACTTAGGGGGATTTGTTGTTAGTCCTAGCTAATTGGCTGTACGCTGAAGTGGGATGATGCTCATTCTGGGTCTCAGCATAGAAGAGCACTGGTGGGCTCCCCCTTGTCTTTTCTTTCTGGCATGAGGTCACGAGCAGATGGGTAATCGCCTTCAACCTCGGTCCCCGAGGAACCACGTGAAGCCGCGTGGATTTCTGGGTAGTCATAGGAGCAGGAGATCTCACTAACTTGTGCTAAGCTTATATTGAAACAAAAAATTAAACCTTTGTTTTGATAATCCACTGGGATTTCAGGGTTAATTTGTTACCACAGCATAACCCATTCTGTCCTGACAGTTACAGGGTTTTTATGTTTTTGCTTTTCCTAGAAAAAGTGGGGATACCTATGTCTTTCTCCAAAAATGCTCTACTCTGAGAAATTGTGAGCAAAGTATAAAGATTGGAAGCCATCAGGGGACTGAAGTGAATAACTTATGAAAACATCAAGGAAAAGGACTCAAATACTCGCAATAAAAATAAATGTCTTGCTGGCCAAGCTCACATATCGGAGAGTCAGTACTACATGGTGATTCTTCAAAGGATTCATCTAGGGAATCTGAACTGTGACAAGACTTTTCCTCTATGAAAGAATGAGGAAGAGTGTCCATGCAGGCTTTCCAAAGTGAGAAAGAAAGGGCGACTTTTCATTATGAGGTTTTTAGGTATTTGAAAAATGCAGAATTTGTACCACAAATATCTTGAGGACTATCTTGTCTCTTTGGTCTCTGAGCAAAAGGTCCAGAAGAGTGAACCACAAATGGGAGCAAACAGAACTTGTTAACACAAGAAAGTCCCGAGGGAAAAACAACATTTTGGGCAAGAGCTCTCAAGAGTACATTGAAAAGCTCGAAGTGTAACATTTTTCTTCATAGAACTAATCTGTCATTATACAAGGTGAAATAATCTTCTGAAATTGCTAACTAAGAGATGTCACGGAATAAAACTTGTATGAATAGGGTGGATATACTACATATTCTGAGTTTAAATGGTGGTGACATTTTTGAGCCCCCTACTGGGCTGGAAGCGATGGTGGCGCTGCAGGCTCTGGGGCTGACTTGTTGATCTGTGAGGCTCTTTTAAATGTACTTTTAAGGCTGCTTTCCCCCTAATCTTAAACACTTGACCTTTGAGTCTGATATTCTTCAGTATTATTAGATTAGATGATTAGTTATTAAATATACTGTCTCCAGTAAATAGGTAATTGTATAATGCAATGGCCCTCAGCTATTGCAGGCCATGTTCCCATGACATTTAGAGTTAGAACACTGAGTCCTTTTGTAGTAGGAATGTTTAACCCTTTATGTGGGCAGAAGAATGTACAGAGATTTTCCCTGGGTCTCACATTCAAGTTGGCTGAATGAAGGGCAGTCAAAAATGTAGAGTGTCACATGTTTCTGAGAGCTGTAGAACTCAAAGATCACAGAGTCTTTATTACATTTATGCCCACATACTAAGAGTAAATAATGCATGAGCCAATATTTTGCCTGTGACAAGCTGGGTGTGATAAACACAATCTAGGTCCTCGCTAGGCTTTATGTTGGAAGCTTGAGAAAAGCTTAAGTGCTGTTTTGCAACCAAAAGCACGCAGGTGTTGAAGTTTTAAATGTCTCTATTGCTTCTTGCCAAATTATTCCTGGCATGAAGGGGTGGGGGTGGAGAGAGGAGGAAGAATAGAGGGAGGGACAGGATCTAGCATGTTTTGGTTCCCTAGTATGTGCCAAGCACTGTGCTAGGTAGGGATCTTACATACACAGACTCATTTAATCATCCCCTCGATGGAAATGAAGTGTGTTATTTTAGTCCTCATTTTGCATTTAAGGAACCCGAGGTTCAGGAAAGTTAAAGTTCCCCAAGTCCAAACAGCCAGGGTAATTGAATTGGGATTTACCTTGGATCTGTTTGACTTCGAAGTCCTCATTCATTCTTGTATTCTCATATCTCACGCTGTCTTCCTTCTATTCAGTGCCTACTATGTGTAGATGTGGTGTTGCTCATGTTAACAAAAGCGGAGAAGAGGCTCAGGGAAATCCAGGTACCAATTACTCATCTGATATGTTTCACTGAGTGCCTCCTGTGTTGCCAGCACCACACTTCCTGGAATACAGAAGAAATATTGAGACACAGTCATCTCCCCTGGAATTAGAGGTTGCAATCTACTTGAGAATATAATACAATCCCTGAATTGGGTGCTAGGAATGGTAAGTCTGAAAGCTCCCAGGAGTAGAGGCAAGTATGGTCAGGAGACGATTACTGCAACCTGAGAGAATATGATCTTGCAAAATAGCTGAGATTAGGGTAGAAAGACATGAGCCGGGGCATGACACTGGTGCTGCTGAGCGAGCCCGGCCTGGCTGGGACATGACGGAGGAGGAGATGACGGCCCGATTGCCTCCTTGCAGCCCTGCCCCGGGTCGGTCCTCCCCTGCTGCCGCCTTTCCCACACCGGGGTGATTAACGGCACACGGCACACGCGTGCGCGTCTTCCCCTGTGAACCCCGTGAGAGCAGGACTGCGTCCTATTCGCCTTTTCATTCCCGATACTTACAGCGGCGCGTGGTGCCCACCGGGTGCTCAGTGAGCGGTTGCGAAGCGGACGGATGGAACTCCGGACGCTGGATGAAATAGTCAACAGCAGGCGACAGACTTACGGGGAAGATGGGAGCCAGACTGACACGGAGGACGGAAAGATGCTGAGCCAGGAAGGGCAGCGGAAAGTTCTTGATTGAGTATATAAACAAGATAAAGAGAGTATTTATGAATGGATTAGAGTGATGAAAGACTAGGGAAACCGAGGTGACATGAGCACGCACCAGCGAAGGTGAGAAGGAGGAAGAATGAAGAACTGGAAGTCAGAGCCTGGAGCCGCAACAGGCCTTTGGTTAGAAGTCTGAAGTAAGGGAGAGGGAGAGGGCAGTCCTATAGGAAGAAATGTGAGGTGCAGCGAAAAGGACATTGTTTTAGGAAATAATGAGCTCATTTCTAGACAAGCTGAAGATTTTTACAGTGAGCTTAAATGATTACGTTGAGTGTTAACTGATAAGGGGGGCATTCAGGGTGACTGGAAGTATTTGGAAAATACACAGGAAGAGGCTGGGGGTACGAATGTGAAGGGCTGGATAGACTCAAGCATCTACCTGTCGGAATCAGAGTCCAGATGTGTCGTGGGGTGAATGATTGCCTCATAAACTCCCTGAGACTACGGATTCTGCCTGGAAGCCACAGGAAAAGTTTGAGGTATGAAATGATCCACTTCATTTAATTCACCATGAAATTTCCTAAGGCCTTGGTGTGGGATTTCAATCTCCCATTAATCAAATTAAATTAATTTTTGAAGCCTCTTGACTGATGATGAGTGATTCCCAGACAAAGGTATCCTGATGGGCTACCAGTGCATCAGATTTCTGCCCTGGTTGACTTGACCTTTTCCCCCTACACACACACACACACACACACACGTGCACACACACACACGTCTAGCCCTTCTGCATCTGTAGCCATTCTAGATGATCTTACATCACCAAAGGATTCTTGCACTCAACATACAGCCACAACAAGGATAGTGTTCACAGCTCATCACACCCTCTTACAGACAAGAAATACCAACCACAAGATATTCTACTCTCCCACAGCCAAACTCAAACCATGACTCAGAACTCTAGACATCAGTCGTTTCTCCTGGTCAGGAAGACATTTCTGTTTTGAACTTGAAACAACCCATAAATAAACACCCCTGTGCCCCCAAACAACTTGCTGGACAGAGAACTCTGTATTTTATAGGAGATGCTTGCAGATTTTTATGGTAAGTTTCCAAAAATAAAAGCACAAACATTTCCCCTCACATTTACTTGTTATGATAATTCCAGGACCAAGTAAAAATACACGTCATCCTGGAGGTACAGAACGCACCAGGACTGGATCTTGCCCATTTTCATAAACATCATGGAGCATAGTTAACTCAGAATCCTGCAGAGTCCACTTGGCATATTTACAGATCTCAGACCCACACTGGTCCATCTAATGGTTTAAGGTTTGGGGAACAGGTTCCCCTACTGACAAATAGCACAATTATGCCTAATGTCTTAAGTGAACTTATTAGCTTGGGCTTTTAACAGTGTGTAAGCCTCGGCTTCTGCAATAACGACCTAATCTCGTGTGGGGGCCATCCCAGGCTTCACTTGAACACAGGCACTGTTATCCTCCTGCAGATAAAGCTTGGAATGATTTTATTTATATCGTCCTTGTTAGTCACGCAGTCTGTGTGCAAGGTTATTCTTATCTCCTCGGAAAGTTTAATTCATTAGCAATTAAAAGCTGGTGCAGAAACAGGGCACCAGGAAGAGGCTCTTCCTGGCACAGCACACCCCCGACAGAGCGATTTGTGGGGGCAACTCTCACCGAAAACAGCACCACGACATTTGCCGGATTCCTGCAAGGCCTCGTTTTTAATAAATAATTTACCCATGTAAGGATTATCCCACTGTAATTAAATAAAATAATGTAGCCAACAATCTCTCTAAAAGTATCCTGTTGAAACTTGCTGTTCTCGGGCTCTTGCCAGAGCCCATTCCTGCCTGCTCCCCTGTCTGGCCTGTTCTTAGGGGACGTTGCCTCCAAGCCAGGTTCCTGTTGATGTGGCAAAAACCTCCTAGCAGGCGGAATGGCTTGCTCTTGGCAGCTGGTTACGGCCTCAGGATTGAGTGAGTCCCATTTGGACCAGGGATGGGCCTGATCACTTTCTTTGTCATCTTAAGATCAGGGAACTTAAGAATAGCAAATCTGGGCTGCCCTGTCAAAAGGTCATGCTCAGCCAGGAACGGTGGTAGGTTCCTGTAGTTCCAGCTATTCAGAAGGCTGAGGTGGGAGGATCACTCAAACCCATGAGCTCAAGGCCAGCCTGGACAATATACCAAGACTCCCTCTCAAAAAAGAAAAAAAAAAGTCATGCTTAATGCAAGATGTTAATAACGGGGGAAGCTGTGGGAGTGGGGGTGAGGTGGGGAAGGGGTTTATGGGAACTCTCTGTGCTTTCTGCCCAACTTTTTGTAAACCTAAAACAGCTCTACAAAGTAGTCTCTTTTTCTTTTTTTGAGACAGGGTTTGTCATCCTGTCTAGAGTGCAGTGGCATCATCATAGCTCACTGTAACTTCAAACTCCTAGGTGATCCTCCTGCCTCAGCCTCCCCAGTAGCTGGAACTATAGGCATGTGCCACCACACCTGGCTAATTTTTCTATTTGCTCTTGCTGAGGCTGGTCTTGAACTCCTGGCCTCAAGCGATCCTCCTACCTCAGCCTCCCAACGTGCTAGGATTATAGGCATGAGCACCTGGCCAGTAGTTTATTATTAAAAACAAAAGCAAGTCAAGATCAGCCATGGTTCTGGGATGTGAGATACCAAGATTTATTTACAAAACACTTTTCTTCTTCACCATAAGAGGTTGGACAGGGGGAAGCTCTGAGATTTAGAGGGCTATACCCAGGAGAGGGAATTAGAGAAAAAAAGTGCTCTGGCTACCTCCATTGGTAGAATAGAAGGTGAGACTTGACCCATCTGAGGGGAGTTTTGGGTTAAGCAGCACTTGAATTTTGCCTGGACCTGTAGCAAACAATACATTCATTCTTTTGTTTGGCATTACATGGGTCAACTCGTTACTTAAATATTTTACTTTCTACTACTTAATTTTTTATAAGCCAGCCTCAGTGTTGTGGAAATAATTTTTACTAAAAATAATAAACAGTTTTGGAAACAGGTTAGATGTAAAATAAATAAGGTTAAGATAGCAATAATACATCTTAGGGCTAGTTGGGTCTTGAGTCATCATTTCATGCAAACTTTGCCTGCTCCTATGTGGGCAGGAAAGAGTTAAATAATACAACCCCAGAAATATAGGTAGTGGAAATTTTAATCCCAGCTGCTGCCCCTGGGGGTAAGAGGAAGAGATATTTGATAGTCCAAAGCAGAAAGTAAATATAGAGTAAATTACTTCCATGTAATTGGGGAGATTATTTCAAGTAGATTGCAACTTGGAAATGGATCGCTTCTTTTCAAAACCTGGGGTGACTTGTAAATCTCCCATCCTGGTTTCAAGGTGGCATGGTGGGAAGGAGCAATTCCTGGCTTTCAAGGGCAGCTACAGCTGATATATTTTGTAAAATCAAAGCTAAACATCTTTAATACTTGCATTACTCGGATCTGTGCAGTAGTTAATAGGAACAGAAATAGAGGAAGATGTAGAAATGTGACTAACAGAAAGACAACACCTTAAAAATCTGCCTTGGTAGACAGAAAACAGAAAACTCTTTGCAATTAATATAATTGCCCTCATTCAAGGCAATAGTCAATTTGATTTGAAATGGGGTGGAAAAGCCTGGGAGGGGATCTGTGTGAGGCATCTAAAAGAATTATTCTACATTTTTTCATATAATGAGCCAATTTTCCCAGTAACTTCCATTCTTTGGCTCTAATGCTCCCTCTTGAAGCCAGTATGAATACGCCCCAATCCTGTTTCCATGTGGCAATCTTTCTAATATTCTTCTCCTCTTCTTAAGTATGTAGGCTCTAGAACCAGAGAAGCCTTGTTGGGATTCACTGCTGCTCCACCTATTGCCTCCCTGACTTTGGGTGAGTTGCCTGGCTGCCCTCAGCCTTTATCTTCTTATTTGCAAAATGGGGATAATAATAGTACTTGCCTCACAGGCAAATGTGAGAACCAAATGAGAAAATGCATGTAAGACACTTGGCACTTAGTTCTTTTTATGATTATGATGATAATCACACATAATAAATTATTTTTCACATGATGCAATGTTTAGCCTATTCACTGTTCTATTTTTCCTTAAGTCAATTCAGTATGTAGCATCCAGAATTGAACAAAACTCTCCAGATGTGGCCTGATAGTGCAAGGTAGATTATCATCTCCTTCATATTAGGTTTTGCGCTTCTATTGATGCAATCTAAGATTAGAATATTAAGTTGTTCTGTTTATGTTTTATCTTTTTTTTTCTTTTACACGGGTGGGAAATGACTACCCCAATCAAACTGCTCAGTAAAATCTCTCCTTCTGAAGGACTTTAAATTTATCCTGCTACATATGAGCTACTTAGTGTAAGTTCCTCTTTCAAACCTGTGTAACCCATTTATTCGTTCATTCATTCCAGAAACTTTCAAAAACATATTTATCATGGACCAGTGCCAGTTATTTGCCATGTTCTGAGATTTCTTTTAATTCATTGGCATTTTGATAGAGCATGATTTCTACGTCTTCATCTAAATTATTGTGTGACATGTTTGGATAATACAGAGCTAAGGGCACAAGCTAAGGAATGTCTTTAGAAACGTTCCTCAAGTCTCACCAGCACCCTACAGGACACTGTAGTTTAAATATTATGAATTTATCTTGTGCGGTATCACTTGGTACAAATCATTTTTCAACATGACCAGCAGGAAATCTCGAGATCTTCTCAGAATCCTCGTTCAAGTCAAGATTCACGGTATCTGTCTAATCACCTAATTCAATATTCCCTATCAAAACAAGAAGATTAATCTGATATGATATCTTTTCTAAGTGAAATTAGGATGGCTTGTTTTCTAAAGGGATCCAAGGACATACTTTCATAACCCATTCCAGAATTTTGAAGAATTTAAATACAAACAGAACGCAGTGCCTAAAGCTTGGCACCTGTTGGTTTTGGATGCTCATCCCATCGTGTAGCGTGGCAAGGACAGGAGTGAGAGGGTGGGGACATTCAGATGAAGATGTCTGCCCTAGGACATGCCCTTCCCACTATTGGAGAACATTTGCTTTGCATTCTGTTTTACTTAGCTTTTTATATATATTTTTCCCCTCCCAGGCTACCTGTGGCCAGGGGCATGGTCTTAGTCATCTCTTGTAATTCCAGTCACAGTGCGTAACACATCGTAGGTGATCCTTAATTGCTTTTCAAATTATGTACTCAAGGTTTATTTGTAAATCAAATGCCTAATCTATTACAATTAAGGAGAAAGGATACTACCCCCTTTCAGTCCAGGAGTATGGCAAATAGAGATGTCTGTAAGTCTTAGGGCATCCCTAGAAACTTTTAGAAAGGCTTAGGAGGGATGCTTCCTTAAACTGCATGAAGCTCTCTGATGATTAGCAATAGGGTCTAATGAATGAGAAGCAGTGAAATAGCTTTCTCAAAATACTGGGAAATTGGTGATTTCTTTTTTCACCTTTGTCATTACTAGGATTTTGGAATTCTGGGGAGAGAATTCATGTTAAAAGAAATCGTTGACCCATTCTGATCTTTGCAAAGACTTTTCCCTTCCTTAAATTTGTTCAGGGCAAGAGATTGATTGCTTCTATGAAGTATTATTTCTTTGCATTTGTATCTCCCGTGTCCAGCACAATGCTTGGTGCAGAGAAGGAACTCAATAAATGTTTGTTGGATGAATAAATAATATTTGTGACTTTGAAGACTGTGAAAACTTGCACAAATGAAAGATGGTGAGGATGATTGTTTATGAGGCTTAGAAATTGAAATGAAACTCCTTTTGTTAATGTACTCTTCCCCCTACATTTTCCCTTTGAATACTAGCTGTACTTTTTTCCTAATGGGAAAGGTATTGGGACACTTGGCTACTTTTTAAAGTTTAAATCAAATGTGCTTTTCCACTTTTTATTAATGGTTGTTCCATTTGCTCTTCTAGGTTGGGTTGGCAAACATCTATTTGTACCCTTAATATTCTTGTCCTTGGTCACCCCCATCCCTTCCCATTTCACCCATATTTAGTCTGCCATACAGTCCTGACTTCGATTTCCCAACTGTTAGACTGTCAAGCTTTCAAGAATACATTTTAAGAAATCCGTTTCTTTGAAAGCACTTGAACCAGAAGTCAAATGGCATGATGTAAACCAATAGTTTTTCAATGAAGAAATGAAAACCCTCAATAACGACAAATAAGAATCTAACCTATTGACACCAATTTGGTCACACTGTATTGATTCCTACAAAAATATTATGAAAGCGAGTGCTGCATATACTCTACTGATCAAATTACAAGTATGCTTCTTAGTAAAGACAGAAATAGTGTAGGCATTCAAGAATTTGCCTTAAAATATCACCTGATGTTAGTTGTCCCTCACTGATTCAAGTATTTTTCTTGATTCAGGTGGGTCTGACTGTCGGGGGAGAACCCCAGGCTGCATGTGGCCATGATTACCTAATTGACTAGACATGATCTGGAGAGGCAGCAGCTGAGTCCAGTTGTCAAGGGCCGGTGATAATGACCTGAGAAAGCTGGTCCTGTTACTTTCTCAGTGAAAGTGATTAGTAGGGTGTAAGAAGAGACCAAAATTCTAAAGGTTCCCACAAATCTCTCAGTTTCTTACTTAAGGGCTTCAGGGTCTGTAGAGATATCTTCCAGATTTGGACTTTTGCTGTTTCCCTCGTTCTCCTGTGAATTGGTAGAAGTGGTGTGCAGTGGGTGGGCTTTGCAGGCCCTCCATTTCATCTGAGCTAGATGTACCAGAGGAGACCTCAAGAAGCCAAGGTGGTTCTGTATCTGCCAGCTCCCTCACCGCTCAGCAGGACTTGACAGTGATCACACTGCATAGCTTTCATCCTTCTGGGCAGTTGGCAAATCCAAAATTCCTAGGTAGAGGGGTTCAGAGTGGCAATCTGGAGAGGAGGGAGAATAAAGGGTGTTGTCTTGAAGCTTCTTTGTCTAATGAACACCAAGTTTTTACTTAGCTTGAATGCTTATTTTGACACAATTGGGAGTTAGATGGAGATTATGGAGAGAGAAGCTAAGGACACTCCAAGTCACCCCTGGGTACCATCCATAGAACCCAGATTTGATAAACACTGCAGCCTCTATCTCCCACACATTGGTCCTTGTTTTGCAATGTAGATATCTTGTCCCTTTTCCATGTGAGAATTCTTCACATATATGAGCCAGTCAACATGTCAGAGTTTTTATGTGTTAAATTGTGTCCCCCTAAATTCGTATGTTGAAGTTCTAACCCTCAGTACCTTAGAATGTGACCGTATTGGGGGATAGGGTCTTTAAGAGGTACTAAGTTAAGATGATATTATTAGGGTGGGCCCCAATTCTACAGGACTGGTGTCCTCATAAGAAGAAGGAGTGATACCAGGAGTATCAGAACAGAGGAAAGCTCCCATGAAGACATAGCGAGAAAATGGCCATCCACAAGCCAGGGAGACAGAAGAAACCAAACCTGCAGACACCTTGATCTTGGACTTCTAGCCTCCAGAACTGTGAGAAAATACATTTATGTTGTTTAAGATACCAGCGGGTCTACAGTTCTGAGGGACTTTGCCATGGCTGCCCCAGCAGATGAATCCAGGAGTTAAATGCACAGGGGGTTGAAGCAAAAGTAGCAGGTAAGATCACCTAGCCAGGTATTCAAAGGGAGAAGGGAGAGGACTGTGGGATAAAGCCATCCTTTAGAGAGCAGGTGCAGGAGGAAGAGCCTCTGAGCACCACTGAGAGCCAAGACAAGAGCAGTGTTAAGAAAACAAGGAAGACGGAGTTCTTTGCTTCTTTAATTTTGCATTCTAAATCCCTTAATCTTGTGTTCACTTTTGTCAGGGTTGTCCTCGGCATTTACGCTCTCTCTCCTTTCATGCCTTCATGGACCAAGGTAAGAAGTTGTGGGTTTCAAATCTGAAGATTGGTCACCCCAACATTCAAAGGTAAGTTAAAGTGTTTGTGTTAGTGTCACTGAATCAGGGGTCAATCTCAGAATTTACCTGAGAATTTTTTAATGTATACATTTATTTGACCTAAACTATGCAATTTGATTTCAGTATGGATTTGTGGTAGGGTATGACCACATATTTTGAAAACAAACAAACAAGCAAACAAAAAAGACCCCCAAACCCTCATAACTCCCCAGGTGCTTCTGATGTGCACACTGACAGAGATGCACTAATCCAGACAAAAAGAAAAATCAATTTTTTCTACATGCCTGGAAATGATGCCAGACAATTATAGATTTCAAACTTCATGGAAAATTGAATTTTTCCTCTGTTTTGGGAGGATGTCTTGTGAACCCAGTAAACACAGCGTAAGTTTTCTATTCTTACTGCTTTTAATGATAATTTTGAAAATGACTGTTGATCTGGTTGCTTTTTGGGATGTTTATGCTTCTCCCAGCAGTGGCCTCCCTTGGCCAGCAGGCACTTTTCTCTCCCATGTTTCAAGATATCACTCTGCAACTAGCTATTGAAGCTTGCAACAGTCAGTCACATTGACCATCACATTATTCTTTGTGCCTTGGGAGAACACCCCTGTTTTCTCAAATGCTCTATCTGCTGAGAATTAGGAGCCATTTCTATATAATAAAGAACTATTGCTCACTGGAAAGTACACTCTTCCTTCCCATAGAAGAAAACTTATGACATTGAACTTGATAAAAGCCATCATTTTCACAATCTCAAATGAAACAAGTCTTCTCTATCTCCACTCCCAGCTCTGAAGGCTCAAGTATGAGTGACGGGAGGAGACCACACTGGCAAGGAGGCATCGTAGGCTTCAGGCTGAAATGATTTTGGGCTAGCCAGAGTAATCAAAATGGTTATAAAAACAGTGAAGTGTGCCCCTTTAACTTAGATGTTTCAAGGAAACTCTAATATGCTTTTTATCCATTTCTGGAATGTTTTTTAAACTACTGCTCCTTTCTTTGTGGGGACATGGGGAGGCAATAGGGTCTTGAGAATAAGGAGGGCAACTAGACTCTGTTAGTTTAGTTTCAGGTTCTGAGTAGGTAGTCAGAACAACCCTACACTATGCCTAAAACATCACAGTGGGAAGGTGCGTGTGTGGTTGGGGGCAAGGCAGTGCCTGGTCCTGAAATCAATGGAATCTGCCTTATAGGTACTGACTTGACTGGTTTGTTGACTTTAGGAACGCTGAGTATATACTCCCCTGCCCCAAATTATATTTTATCCAGGTGCCATGGTGTGTGCCATTCCATCTGTAACATTTCATTCCTTTGGCTTTATTTCCTTCTCTTAAAATGGAAATTCTCTTGGTCTGTGCAAAACACAAAACTAATTCATGAAGGCAGGTACCCTAAGGTAGGTATTGACTTTACTTTCCAATGGTTGAAAGAGATTAGCGGAGGTAGGAGAACCTTGGAAGTTCATTAGTGGGGATGGAGGGGCCACGCCAAGGAGGTGCGGGGTGGATACAGAGGAGTAGGGGAGGGGTCCTGGACATTTGCCCACTTGGGAATTCTGAATGGGACTGACTCTGCCCACTCAGTACTACTTAAAAACAAAACAAAATGAAACAAAACAAACAATGTATCTTTTCTAGTTGCTTGAATCTGGTGCACTATTTCAGTAGTTGAACCGGACAAGACTTAGAAGGCCGGAGTAGGGAAGCATGATTAGCATTGCAACCGTAAGCGTGAGTTGTAAATCATGACATTTATTTGGGCACAGAGGCCAGATCATTAATGTTTGAGGAGCACCTTTCAAACTCGAATGCAGTGGGTAAAAAACGGTGTCGGTCTTTTATACCATTTCCCTTGTTTTGAAGTAAGTCAGAGAATTTGAGTTATGAAGCATTAAAAGATCATTTTGTTCCCACATTCAATTTCCTTCTTTTCACTTAGAGAAAACCTTTCAGGCCAAAGTCCATTTGAGGCGGCCCTCGTTCCTCCATGTTTAACTCACTGGCCCCGAATTTCTGCTGGACCTGCATTTCAATCGACTGTGTTCCAGGAGGGAAATGATTCCTGTGACCTCACTGTGGGGAGACAGGAGCCTCTGGCAAGTTACCAAACTGCCAGGCTGTTCTCCATAAGCAAGGCTCTTTGCTTTGGCATAGGGAAGTAATGGTGTTGTAGGTCAACAGTCAAATGTCTCGGAGAAGTTGTTAAGTGCGTGGGGAGTCCTAACCACTGCTGTTGGCGGGGAGACCTCGCTGTTGCCTGTATCTCACCTTCAGAATTTGGCCTTGATTAAAATAAGCTCTGTAGGAAGAGGCCTGGTTTGTGAGAAGGGTACAGAGCCCGAGGTCATGCTGGCATTTCTTCTTCACACTGCTGCTGAGGACACACAGAGGGTGTTCCGGCCAAATTAGCGAGTTATTGGTTCCCCAAATAACTTTGGTTTTAGACACCTGACTTGACTCTGTGAGTGAGTGGGAGGCTGTTTTCCCTGACTGTTTTTGCATCTTGGCTTTCATGTCACTGCATGAACATTCAGCCCGCAAATTTCTGTTATCTAATTAGGTGCATCGGTCTGTGGTGGAGATGAGAGGGGAGGAACGCCCCTCTGACTCAGATTTTGCACAAACAAAACTCAGCCTTGTTAGCAAAGGCAGGAAGAGCACCCACAGCTGCTCAGATCAGATCTTTCCCTGACAATCTGCAGGGCGGTGCAAGTGAGGAGTTTTATGGCAAGATAAGCAATGTGAGGGCCCCAATTTGGTACACTAAATAAAATTAAAATGTCAATATTTACACATGACCTTCAAGGCTCTTACACTCTTGCTTTCTTAGTATTCAGTACAGACTGCATTTTCTTTAGTCCGTTACCAACAGCTTGGAAATTCAGTTAGAGGACATAACCCAAATGTTCTCCAAATGTTGCTTCCAAATGGTCATCTTGAAAAGTGCTGTTTTAAGGCATGCAACCTTTCCGTACCAGGAGACGGCTGTCGCTCTGCCCACTCTACTGCGGGGGAATTGTTCGAAGATTAAAACCACTGATGATAAAGATAGTGCCACGCGGCATACTTTAATTTGTTGATAACAAAAGCACAAGAGGCTTTTTTACAGGCTTCGTGAAGCCTTACTATTGTGTACTGCACATTCGACCCCTGCTTGTGTGCTGACACAAACAAATAAACACGATCATAACGGTTGAAATGTAGTTAGAAACACAATTGAGAACATCTGTATTGTAAGCAGAAATAAATTAGAAATACTGAAGTGTTTTGTAGCTGTGAAAACGAAGGAATAAAAGAATAACCCACAGTACCTGGATTAAGGGGTTATAAATAATGTATAAAGCAAAAATCTCATTACCCCCTGTGTAAACTCCCCCCCAATGAAATATATTTTATGAATGTAGTAACACTGTAATAACCAAAGCATTTGTTTTTCCCCACAAACTTTCCATTTCATAACTGTGAGATTGTTTGGATTTACAAGTTCGGGCCAAAACCTCCCAGAGTTTACCAGTTTTGGTTTCTTCCTTGTGACCTTCAGCTCCAGGAAGCCTCGCAGCTCCACACTCCGCTATTTATCAGAATGTTGCTTTGCACGTGCGAAAGTTTCCTGAAATACCGATACATAAAAACAAACAGAGGTGAAGCACAAATCCCCTTTGCCCTGGAGGAGAAGGCCTTGAAGCTCTTCTTCCATTGTAGAGGCTGCACGGAGGATGCGCTCCACCTGTGCAGGTCAGCGACACCTGGGGCGCCTCCTGGAGTCCAGACTGTTGGCGATAAAATCAATTTCGTTGCTCATGTCACTGTAAGTAAAATGACAGCGGCCAGATTAGTGAGCTTTGTCCATCTAAGCTAGGGGGCGGAGACAGGGATGGCCGGAAGGTTTCCCTGGGGCGTCGTCCTCATCATAGCCAGGAACCACGTGATTCTCTGCACACCCACCCCACTCCTGCAACCCCTGGTCCCGCTTCAGTTTCTTAGTTCTTTTATTCTGTTGTAAGCTCGTAGTCAGGCTCTGGGACATCATGGAACCCAGCAGCATGCTGAAGGGTAAGCATTAGTCTGGAGTCCTGTTAATTATGAAACCCAGTTCTCTTTGATTAGGCAAGGTGAACACCCTGTCTTTAAGATGTATCTGGGCAAAAAGTAAAGCATAGAGAGCTGGCTCAATGACATTTTATTTATTTATTTATTTTTTGTATAATAGGAGCCATCCTATGCCTAGTTGTCTCCTATCTCAAATAACTAGTTATTCTTTCTGAGCTTTAATCAATGAATTAATGTCTATACTATCTGGTTCCTCTAAAGTCCTTGGAATGGTTCCTAAGCGAGCCACAGATACCCGTACAGATAACTGCCTGGATCCCAGCCTGATGGCTGATCAAGCGGCTCTCACTTACATGACTTGTTTTAATGCTCTGTTCCTACCTGGTCTCATTGGGATAGCAGTGGTGGCCAAGCAGCAGAGCAGAATGACCCCGTTCAAGTCCCTTCTAGTATGAAGTCATGTGTAACTCATCTTGAAGTTATACTCAAAAACTTATAATTTCTCCACTTTTTGGTGTGAGGCTATGGCATAGTGGGGGAAAGATGGCTGGATTATAAGTCAGAAGACTTGTTCTTGGGTTCCATCTCCTCTCCACCTCCCACTACTAGGTGTTTGGACCAGTCAATCTCTGAACCTCAGTTATCTAAAAAATGGGGACACTACTACTTCGTATTTTTTCTCTTCATGGGACCTAAGTAAGGGAATGTAAATAAAAGAACTTCATACAGTTTAAAGTGAATGGAATGGTATTATGATTATTGAAAGGAAATATCTATCCTACCTACATTACAATGTGGTTTTAGGATCCATTTAACTAAAATATGTGAAGAGGGCTTTGAAAAGTAGAAAAAGCTAAGCAATGGCAAGCACATCACTACACGTGAATATAGTGGCTGGTGCCATGTCGGCTGGGTTAACTGTGGCTACCAGTTCTCACATACACGTTTGTTAGCGTAGCTCTGTCTTCTGGACCATAAAGAGGTACAGATGCTGGAGATATTAGATCCGGTGCAATCTTTATCCATGCATTTTTATTGTGAGCATCTTAATCATTTTGAGAACTTTGTCTTGTTTCTTTTACTTTGAATATGCGAAAACAACAAGCATCCCCTTCTATGATAGCTGGGAAAACATAATTGAAATGGATTCCGAAGATAGCTTTTAAGGACAAAGTTATGTGAAGGACATAAATTGTGCATGAAATCTTTCAGCAATGAATAGGCACATCTCCACATACCCCTAGGATCTTAAGCTGATAATGTAACAACGAGAACCTATTGAATCAGGACAAGGTGATGGTTCTGCTCGCGTGGCAATCTAGGTCTCAGAGTCTGGTATGCGGGCAGGGTGTAAACAGCAGATTGCATTTTCAGGAGAAAGGTTAAGCTTGAATGTTTTGGACAGGAGGTGGTTGGATGCATTTTTTAAAAGTCCTTGAATTTACCTGATGATTTTCGTGTCCTTGTGATGGTTGTAGCCCATTCCAGGTTATGAATAAATTTAGCAACACAAAACAGGTCATTTAAAAAATCTTTGCCTCAGATGCTCCACTTCCTCTTCCTGCTAGCTCCCTTCTCTTCTTCACTAATTTGGCAACCTGCGAGGCTGCCCTTCTGATCATTGTGAGTTAAGAATAGTGGTAAGTGGTTTTAGAAATGTTTTTGAAATTTTTATAGGAGGGTTGTGGAAAGGTGGAGGTTTCCAGAAAACCCTTAATAGAAGTTAAGAGATCCATTTTACTTATTTATCTATTTTTGGTTTTAAAATGACATTTTGTTTTGAACTCATTTTAGACTCACAAAAAGTTCCTAGGCAAATACTAGAAAGAATTCCTTTATATCCCTCACCCTGTTTCCACTTATGTTTAATCTCTCTCATCATCATAACATGATTATAAAGAATAGGAAATTAACGCTGGTACAATATTATTAACTAAGCTGCAGGCTTCATTTGAAACTCACTGATTTTCCAGCAAATATCATTTTTCTGCCTCCGGAGCCTATCCAGGATGCCCCTCATTGCATTTAGTTGTTATTTCTCCCTAGTCGCCTCCAAACTGTGACAGTTCCTCAGTCTTTCCTTGTCCTTCATAATTTTGGCACTTTTTGAAGGATACTGATCAGTTGTTTAGTAGAATATCATTTAATTTAGGTTTGTGTAATGTTTTTTCATGATTGGAGTGAGATTACGCTATTCTGGCAATAATGCCAAAGAAATGTGTCCCCTTTCAGGGTGTCATATCAAAGAATTCATGATGTTTATCTGTCTTATTACCAGTGATATTTACCTTGATCACTTCATTTGATTAGTGCTGGCTGGTTTCTCCAGTATGCAGTTACTATTTTTCCCTTTGTTGCTGATAAGTATTTTGAGGGATATGCTTTGAGTTTATATTCAGATCCTGTTCATCTTTTTTGAGTTTCTTTTTCATAAAAGAAGACACATCTGTGCATTTTCTTATATCTGATTTCTTAAACAAAGAATCACATACTGTAGATACTCTTTTCAGTTCTACTTTTTTTCCCACTTCATGTGTGCCATGGAAAATATCCCCTATCTGTTCTAGAGATTGTCCTCATTCCTTTTTGCAGTTGCATAGTATTCCATTGTGTGGATGAACTATGTATGGGCACTTTCCCAGGTATGATGGGCACTTAAGTTGTTTCCAGTATTTTGCAATTACAAGCAATGAAGCAATGAGTAAGTTCATGCATATGTATTTTTGTATTGTCAGGGATATACTCTAGAAGTGGCATTGCTAGGTCAAAAAGGAAATACATATGCAGTTTGGTTGGACATTGCTTAATGTCTCTTCAAAAGGGTTCTGCCAATTTGCATACCCATCAGGGATGAATGAAAGTGCCTGTTTCCTCATAGTTTCACCAAAAAACCTTACTAAAAGAATGTATTCTCATATTTACTTTATTTTTACAAATTCAATAGGTGAGAAATGAATTTCTTCAATTATGAGTGAATTTGAGCATTTTTTTCATGTTTGAAGGCAATTTTTAGTCTCTATTTTTTGATGAATTATCTGTTTATGTCTTTCCGTTATTTTTCTGTCAGGATTTTGGTTCTTTGTTCCTCAATTTTAAACATTTCTTTATGTGTGAGAAACATTAGCCCTTTTTCTCTTGTAATGTTACAAGTATTTTCTCCCAGTATGTTAATCATTTAAAAATTTTGTTTATGATATTTTTTGTGATGCAAAAAAATACAGTCAAATTTATTAAGCTTTTTAAAATTGTCTCTGGATTTTAAATCATAGTTAGAAAGTTTCCTTACCAATGTTAAAGAATAATTTAGCCATGTTTTCTTCTATACTGTATGATTTCAGTTTTTATATTTAGATCCCTAACCTACTTGGAGTTTATTCTACTATATGGAGTGAGATATGGATCTAATTATATCTTTTTGCCAAATATTAAAAAGTTTATCATTACTCTAGTGATTTGAGAGGCCACTTTTGTCATATACTAAATATTATTATGTATTTGAGTCTAATTCTGGACTGTTCTATTCCACTGGTTTGTCTATTTGCCTATTTCTCTATTCAAGTTCCAGTACCACACTGTTTTAATTATCCAGACTTTATAAAATGTTTTAATTTATAGTAAGACAAATCACTACAGATAGTTTTCCTTTTTCAGTGTTTTTATAGCTTATTCTTACATTTTCTTAAATATGAACTTTAGTATCAAATTGTCTAGCTTCAGAAAATAGCCTCTTGGTATTTTATTGGAATTGCATTAAATTTATAAATTGACTTAAGGAGAACTGATATTTTTATACTGCCATAATCCTATCCAAGAATAGGGGATGTCTTTACAATTTTTTAAGTCTTTATGAGTGTCTATTAAGAGTGTTTTAAAATTTTTCATGTATAGGTTTTTATACCTTATGTTAAATTTATTCGTAAGTATTTACTATATTTTGATGCTTTTAAGTAGAGTTTTCTCTATCATTATGTTTCCTTTTTATTGTTTTTTTTGTATGAAGTCTATTGATTGTTATGTGTTAAATTTATATCCTGCTTTATCAGTAAATTTTTTTATTGTTTGAATTAATTTTATTATTGATTCTCTGAAGTTTTCCAGGTATATTATCATATCATCTGCAAATATAGATAGTTTTACTTCTTCTTTAGTAATTCTTATGCCCTTCATTGATTTCTCTTATCTAATTGCATTGGCTAATATCTCTAATAGTAGCTGAGATAGTGGCCATTCATATCTTGTTCTTGATCCTAGAGGAAATGGCTCTAGTGTTTCTCCATTAAGTAAGATAATGACATATGGGAGTAGTTTTACTACATTACTACATGAATGTGTGTTAAATTTTGTCAAATGCTTTCTCAGCATTTTTTTTTTTTTTGGTCTATGGAGATAGTTATGTACTTTTTTTCCTTTAAAGATTATTATGTGTAATAAGCTGAATAATGACCACCCAACAACAACCAGTTCTACTCCTGGGAACCTGTAAATGTTATCTTATATGATAAAGTTTTTGTAGATGTGATTAAGGATCTTGAGATGAGAAGATGATTCTGGATTATGTAGGTGAGCCCTAAATCCCATCACAAGTGTTCTTATAGGAAAGAGGTAGAGTGAGATTAGATGAATATGTAGAAAAACAGGTTATTTGAAGATAGAGACAGATTAAAGTGATACAGCCACAAGCCAAGGAATGCTGGAAACCACCAGAAGCTGAAAGAGGCAAGAAATGGATTCTCCCCCAGAGTCTATGGAGAGAGTATGGTCCTGTTAACACCTTGATTTCATACTTCTCACTTCCAGAACTGTAACAAAATAAATTCCTGTTTTTTTAAGACACACATCATGGTAATTTGTCATAGTGGCCATAGAAAACTAATACAGATTTTGATACTGGGATGTGGGATGCTGCTGTAACAAATACCTAAAAATGTGGAAATGGTTTTGAAATTGGATAATAGAGACTGTTAGAGTTTTAAGGTATACTCTAGAAAAAGCCTAGATTGGCTTAAAGAGATTATTGGTATAAATGGAAATGTTAAAAGCACTTGAGCTGAGGACTCAGAAGAAAATGAGGAGTATGTTATTGGATACTGGAGGAAGGGTGATTTTTGTCAAATAGTGGCAGAAGAGTTAGCTGAATTTTGACTCATGGCTGTGTGTAAAGCGGAACTTGTAGGAGATGAGCTTAGATATGTTGCTGAGGAGATTTCCAAACTAGATATTGAAAGTGCAGCCCGATTTCTTCTTGTTGCTTATTGTAAAATTCCAGAGGAAAGAGATAAATTGAGGAAAGTATTGTTAAGCAAAAAAGGAACCAGCACTTGATGATTTGGGAAATTCTCAGCATATCCAGATTCAAATGATGCTAAAATGGGAGGTTCATTTGTTAGAAAAATGTGCCCTGGAGAGAAGGTCAAGGTTGTGGCTGGACAACCTTTTGCTAGTGTTGAAGAGATTTAGGTGTGTGAGTTGTAGGTTTACTGACCACCTCAGCAGAATCCAGGAATAGAGGTGATATTATCCAGGAAAGTTCTGTGAAGGACCTCTTGTCTCATGGTGTGGATGCCCATAACATACACAGGAGACCCACAAGGTTTTTGAGAATATTATAGCAGTAGAATCACTCCTGGCTTAGACTGAAAGGGACAGGGACAGAATAAAATACAAGAAGGCTGTTGGACTCCAAATATTTGATAAGCAACAATCAGATTGATCAAACTACTCACCTGTAAGCATATGCTAACTCTTAAGAAAGAGTATGATTATGGAGCTAGATCCATAGGCACAATGGCTAGATCCATGGGTATATAAGGCAGAGCAGTGGGTGCAGAGGGTAGGTCTTTGAGCTGCAGAGGATTCCAAACCTTGGAACCTAATAGCATTTTCCTGCTGGACTTTGAAATTGCTTTGGACTTGTTACGACTTTTTTTCTCCTTTTTTCTCTTTTGGAATGAGAATGTCTATAACTATTATCCTATACTTGCCCTATCATTGTATTTTGGAAGCGGATAATTTGTTTTCTAGTGTCACAGTCTATAGATAGAGAGAAATTTTGCCCCAGGATAAATTATACCCAGAATCTCACATATACCCAGTTTAGGTGATTTAGAATTTAGATGATGGGATTTGGTACTTTTGAGAAAGTGACATTTAGATGATATTTTTGAACTTGAGTTGATGCTCTAATATGTTGAGACCTTTGTGGATTTTAGAAAATACGTTTTGCATGTGGAATGGATGTGAACTTTCGGTGCCAGAGGGTGGAATGTGGTAGCCTGATAGTGGTTTCCAAAGATATGTCCATGTACTAATCCTTGGAACCCATGAGTATTACCTTATTTGGACAAAAAGGGTCTTGAAGATGTGATTGAGTTATGGATTTTGAGATAAGAAAATTATCCTGGATTCTCTGGGCCCTGCGTACCATCATAAATGTATTTCTAAGAGAGGGCAGAGAGAGATTAGACCCACACATATAAGAGAAGGCAATATGAAGATGTAGGCAGATATTGGAGTGAAATGACCATGAACCAAGGAATGTGTTTCTATTACAGAATATCTGAGACTGAGTAATTTATACAGGAACGAGGTTTATGTAGTTCATGATTCTGTTGGCTAGAAAGTCCAAGAGCATGGAATTGGCATCTTCTCAGCTTTCTAGTGCAGGTAATGTGCTGTGTCAAGACATGATGGAGAAGCAGAAAGGTGGCAAGTGTGTGCAAGGAGAGACTGAACAGGAAGAAGAACCTCACTTTATAACAGTCTGTGCTCTGGGGAACCAATCTGTTCCCACGAGAGTGAGAACTCACTCACTCCTACAAGATGGTATTAATCTGTTCATGAGAGATCTGTCCCCATGACCCAAACACCTCTCAACTAGGCCCCACCTCCCAATACTACGGTGTTGGCAATTAAACTCCCGCATGAGTTTTGGTGGGGACAAACCACATCCAAACTATAGCAGAATGGGAAGGAATATGCTAGACACAAGAAGCTAGAAGAGGCAAGGAATAGATTCTGTCCTATAGCCTCCAGAGGGAACACAGCCTTGCTGCCACCTTCATTTTGTATATCTGACCTCCAGAACTGTGAAAGAATACGTTCCTGTTGCTTTAAGACACCCTGTTTGTGGTAATTTGTTATTGCCCATAGGAAACTAATACATTATGGATATGATATTAATAGATTACCTAATAATGGATCACCTAGCCAGACTTGCATTCCTGGCATAAATCTCACTTAATCATGTGTATTTTCACCTTAATGTGTGTTGGATTATATTTGCTAATAATTGCATTGATATTCTTGAGTGATATTGCTCTGTGGTTTTACTTCTTGCTATTGTCTTTATCTGTTTAGATAGGAGTATTATATTTGTTTCATAAAAGGGATTAGGAAGTTTTCTTTCATTTTGAATGCTCTGGAGCAATTTATAGAGCATTGGGATTAGCTGGTATTTAAAGCTTTGGTAGAATTTCTCTGTGAAATCATCTGTACGTAGTGATTTTTTTGTGGGGGAGTTCCTGAATAACTTTATTTCTTATGTGGATATTGATATATGGTCTGATACCTAACCGTAGAGAGGTCAATATGTATTCCTCTAGAAAATTATCTCTTTTCGGTTTTTGAATTTATTTGTATAGAGGTCTATAACTTAGACTCTCATGATTTTAGTAATTTCTTCTGTTTCAATGGTGTTTCTCCTCTTTTCATATTTTATTTTGTGTATTTGTACATTTTTCCTTTTTTGGGGATCAAATTAGCTAGTTGTTTACCCATTTCGTTAACTTTTTCCTAAAAGCAGAAATTTGATCCCTTAACATCCACCTAATGCCTACACAGCAAAGTAAGCATAGTCACTTCTCTCCCTTCTCCTCCTATTTTTTAGTTGCAAAGTTTCTACTTCTTCACATTACACAACAGCTGTATGTTAGTCTTTTTTTTTTGAGACAGAGTCTCACTGTGTTGCCTGGGCTAGAGTGCTGTGGCGTCATCCTAGCTCACAGTAACATCAAACTCCTGGGCTCAAGCGATCCTCCTGCCGCAGCCTCCCGAGTAGCTGGGACTACAGGCATGTACCACCATGCCCAGCTAATTTTTTCTATATATTTTTAGTTATCCGATTAATTTCTTTCTATTTTTAGTAGAGATGGGATCTCGCTCTTGCTCAGGCTAGTCTCGAACTCCTGAGCTCAATCAATCCGCCCGCCTTGGCCTCCCAGAGTGCTAGGATTACAGGCGTGAGCCACTGCACCCGGCCTGTATGTTAGTCTTTTATCCTCATTCCCATTTTTGTTTTAGTAGTGTATGCACATTTATATATTTTTAAATGCTCACGGTAAGTCCTTTTGTTGACATTTTCCCAGCCATCATTTGGTTGGATGACACTCATTATTTAGTAGATTCTTCAAGAACAGCTTATGGGTATAGAATTTCATAAATACTTATATATTGAAAAATGTTATTTCATATTTGATGGAAAGCTTGGCTATATAAAAAATCATTTGTTCACAACTTCTTTCATTGAGCTTTTAAAAAATGTTACTCCCTTGTTGCCTTCTTTCTATTTTGATTTTTAAAACTGATGCCAGTTGAAATTTTTTGCCAACATAAATTATTTGTTCTTTTTTTCTAGAGGTCTTGAGTATTTTATCTTTGTTTTTTGAAATATAATAGTTCTACTAGGATATGTATCAGTTTTGATTATTCTAGGTTAATATTCCTAGGTTTCTAATGAGGCTTTTCTTCAGTTCTTTTCAATTTCTTGGATTACAGTTTTAAGGAGTAGTTGTGTTTCATTTTTTTTTTCTTCTTCTTTAGGGAGTACAACAATATAAGAAATATTTCTGTTTTGCCTGTCTTCTATTTTTACTATTTTTTCTCAGATCCACTTTATATCTTCTTTTGTGTCATTTTCATTCTCTTGTTTGTTTTCCTTTCTTTCTTTGATGTTCCTTATTACATTTTCATTTGAGTCTGTATTCCCCTGGGCACATCGTAATTTCTTCTTTATTTCTGAGGCAATTTTGTATTTTCCTTCCACTTCTTTTCAGAGTTCAATCAACTAGTTTTTTCACTTCTTCCTGTTTTTTGTCCATTTCTGTTCTTAGCATTTGAATTTCTAATTTGAAATGTTTTTTCATATTCTCAAATGCTTGTTAGAATATATCCAGTTCAGTTTTGAGTATTAACAAACTTTTCTTCTGCTTTCTTGTTCTTTTTCTGAGGGGAGGAGGTTGGAATCTCCATAGTTGATTTCTGCGAAAATTCATTTTGCAATTGTCCTTTTTGGATTTTACTTTTCTGTTGTTCAAAAACATATTATATTGGAGTGTTTTACATGGTCCTAGTGAATTGGTACCTCTTTCTGTTGGTCTAGTAAAAAGCAAATACTCTTCCAGTAGTGGGAAGGACATGTCCCAGGGCAGTACTTTAGCAGATTTTTGTTTGTTTTGGTGGTGGGGGAGGACTTACAAGTCCTCCTAATTTTGTTGATTTATTTTTTTCTTGTCAGAACCTACATTTTTCTTTTCTTTTTGCTGTACCATTGAATTGCTTAAGGACCCTTCTTCCACATAAAAATGGCTAAAAAGTATATGTAAAGGTGCTCAATATCACCAATCAAAAGGGAAATACAAATTAAAACCACCATGGTATGTCACCTCATACCCACAGGGCTGGCTACCATCAAAAAGACTAAAGATAAATATCAGTGAGGATGTAGAGAAAAGAGAACCCTAGTACACTGTTGGTGGGAATGTAGATTGATACAGACACAATGAAAAACAGTATGGAGGTTTCTAAAGAAATTAAAAACAGAACTACAGTTTGACACAGCAATCCCTCCTCTGACTATATACTGAAAGGAGATGAAATTACCACCTCGTAAAGATATTTGCACTCCCATGAGGATTAAAGGTAATAAAATTGTATTGTATTAAGGAGTTTTGTTAAGTAAGTAGATTTTAGTTGCTCTTGTCGCACAAAAAAGTAACTATTGGAGATGATGGATATGTTAATCTACTTCACTGTAGCAACCGTTATGTTGTACTATCTATATGTATCCCATAACATCATGTTGTAAACCTCAGAGACACTCAAAAGAATGATTTTAAAAAAGTAAAAGACTCTTCCCTTTTCTTTCTTTCTTTTTTTTTCCTCCTTATTTCCCTTCTTCATCTCCCAGGAACTATGGTGTTTGGAAGACTGTCCCTTTAAATTGTGCTTGCACATTTCAACTATGCCTGGCCCTTTAAATTGTGTGCCTGGCCCTTTAAGTAGCTGCCTGGCCTTAAAAAGGCACGTGCTTTACAATACTGCTCCTGAAGTTCTGCTCTATTTAAGCCTTCTGGCACCCTCTCCAGCTCTCCCCAAGGTCCCCTTGCCCGTGTCCCTCTTCTCTCCCCAGCAATTTGTATGGCTGGGCCTTCGTTGGGGGTAGAGGGGGAAAGAACCATGTGGGATTTGTGTCTGTTTACGCGCTTTCTGGAAAATCACTCTTGGCATTGTCTTCAGGCAATGTTGAGAGTGTGATCTGCGTGGAAATATCATAGTTCTGAAGTGACTTTGTATTGTGTGTGGAGGTGCTGTGGGGGGCTTGGGAGGTTATTTACTGTCATTGTCTTCAAGAAAGCTTGTTTGTGTGGCAGAAGAGCAGTCTCATCCTTGTCAACGGTTCTGCTTACCACCCGCACAGCTAACTGATGGCTCCCACAGACAGACTTTAAAGCCAGACTTCTTTCTGAGCCTCAGATTCATATATCCAACTATAACCACACAATCTCAAACTCACCAAGTTCAAAATTCAGCAATTTCCTCCCCCTCCCAAGGCTGGTCTGCCCTTTCCCCTCACACGTTCTGTTTCCTACTGGCAAGCGGCAGTCTCCACTCAGGGACTCAAGTCAGAATTCTGGGTGTCGTCTAGAGTCCTCTATCTCCCTCGCCCATGCAGCTAATTGGTACTTAATAAATGGCTATTGGGCGAATGTTCTCACGATTTCTGGAACACGATGAAAAAGAAACAAATATCTGTCCTTGCCATCGCCTGCCATAATGCTGTGAACAGGGTATTCTTTGCCACTCAGGTGTAGATCTTGCTAGTGGTGGAAACAGCACAGAATGCTTACAATTTAATAAGGAGTTTATAGAAATAATAAACTTCTTATCAGAGTCCAAGATCTTGTTGGCAGATACTAGTCTTATCCACTTGATAATCTTTCACAATACTTGGCAGAAAGCCTAATAAAGGTCATTAAGGCTATTTCAATCAAACGAATGATAAAATGAATGAATGTTATTACTTGTTTGTAGAAAAGAAAAAGAAAAGTGGTCTGAAAGATCACTGAACTTAAACAAGCCAACTCCAAATCCCATAAGCATTAGGAATGCTACCAAGATGAATGATGTGTCCACTCAGGAACGCCGGCAAACTGGGGAATGTTAAGGAGGGTTCTTCCCCACTTTTTGTGTCTACATCTGGTAAAGCCTTGGGACCCTTCTCAGAATAATGCTCTAAAATGCATAATGTGAAATACACATAATTACAAAGGAAACCTATTACATCAAAATATAATTATCAAAGTATTAAAAAACACACAAATGTATGATGTAGTAATATATGTGCTTCTTTATTAATGCATTAAATAATAAGATCTAGCAGCCAGACTAATAACTACCCTATTTTCAAATAATGGTGGATAAAAGAAATTTTTCAAGATATCTGCAACCACTGTACTGTGATATGAAAATATTTGTGATTTCTGTTGGTGACACAGTTAAAGCACTGCTAATACTGTAGTAGTTTCTTATCTATATTCATAATTGAATAAAATGCTAAATTTCAGTTAGACATTAGTAAAAATAAAGATGCAATTTTTTTTCCCATCCAAGTTCATAGCCATCTGAATTCTATCCACTCACACCATCCATCAACAAACTGCAGGATAAGAATCCCTGGTTAGAAGGCACAGCTGCTGCTCCAAGCTCTGTGACTATAGCCATGCAGAACTGGGAACCCAGTGGCCTATGGGTCCTCAGAGTTTTGTGACCTTAGACCCAAGCCCCTATGAAATTATAGGTTCATCATCCCTCTTTTAAGAGTTGCCCTTATGGGAAGAAAAAAAAGATTGGAGTGTGACAAATGAGTTGTCCCTTAACAGGCAGGAAGGTCTGTTTTGGCCAAGACAAAATGGATTTGCATTTTGTAAAGTTAAAGATGATACCCCTAAACCACTCTCTGAAAACACCAGTCTGAAAAGCTCTCAGAGGCCTGGACCATGACAGAGGGGAGTTTCGAATGTGATGGAAGAGGCTAGAACCTGGAAAACAAATTCCATAATCTGTAGATGATAAACAAAAAGGGTAGGAACTTCCCACTGGTTGATAGAAAATGTCACAAACACAAAAACATAATAAAGTTGGATTTGAAGCCTCGGTGCCGTCCCTTCATGATTAATGATTGGTCTCAAATAGGATGGGTAAGGGAAAGTGAAGTTCCTCTTGAAGTAGCTTTAAAAATGCCACAGCTTAAAAAAATTATTGTAACATCAATTTAAGGAAAAAAAAAAAACTCTGCTAAAATGTAAAGGTCAAGAAAGATTTGGGTGTTTTTAAATGCTGTCTTGAAGAAACTCTTATAAAGGTTAAGATGTCATGTAGTTTCAGAGTTATGGGTATAGAAGGGGGTCCAGGATAAAAGCAGGGCTACCTCCGGGCCCTTGTGACTGTGTGTGACCCATGCCGACAGTGGGCAGCAGGCAGCTCGCGGATCAGTGTGTCATGTGTCAGTGGGGAGAGCCAGACTCTGCTCTCTGAGAGCCTGGAAAGCCATGGGAACATTTCACTTCCAGAGCTGTGTTCTGCCTACATGCAGGCCATAAGATTACCTGCCCCCACCCCCTCCCATACTCCCAAACAGCAGGTGTCTCCTGGTTCAGAGAGAAGCACTTAAAGCATTACTTAAAATCACACGGGTGAGGGAATTCTGAGCTCCTGCTGTCTCTCTTGCCTTCTCTCACTCTGCCCTGAACTGCTCTATCCTTCAGCAGAAGTTTCCATGGAGAGCCATGCCTAGTTTTAAGATTTATGGGAATTGGGAGAATCCTCTGACTTCTATATATAAAGTGTTCTGTAGACATTGCAGAGGGTTCCACAACTCCATGCTAAGCTCTGGGAAAAGGTGTCCATTTGGTCTCAGGTGTTCTAGTCGAAAGCTCCTAGCAGACCCCTAAATGACACCTCCTGGTCATGGCGATTCTCCCCGGGGAGTAGAGAGTAGAGTGCCTACACACCCGTGCATCTGAGCAGGACTTCACCTCCTGGGGATTGGGGGGGTCATCTGGTCACTGGAGAGCGGTGATTCTTAACCAGTCCCAAGGACACGCCCTCAAGTCACCTGGGAGTTATCCAGTTTACCTCTCAATGTGGTCTGTGGAGCAGCAGCTTTGGTGTCGTCCAGGAGCCTGTCAAACATGTGAAACCCTGGGCCTCACCCTGGACTTACTGAACTAGAGTTTGCATTCGAGAAGATGCCCCAGTGATGTGTATGCCCGTTTAAATCTAAGAAGCGCTACTTATTCAAAATCCCTCCTGCGCCAGGAAGTGCATGCACTTGTGTGGGCGCACGCGGAGGCCAACGCTCCCATTGGAAACCACTGCTGGGGGCGAGAGTAGGTTGTGGCCCTCAGAAGAAACGATGGAAACTACCACTGTAGTGGGTCCTGATCTGTCTTGCCGACACCTATGAAAGGATGCGAGAGCTGCCGTGGGTAATTACCTTAGTGAGTTTTACCTGGATGATGTATGTCCCCTGAAGAGCAAACCAAGTCATCTGACCCCTGAGGCCACCTCTTTCCAGAATATTCTTTGTGACATTAACTAATCTTATGTGGCAGGGCTGGACTTACAGGTAGGTGGGCTAAATCTTTGCAAAACATAACTTATAGGGCATCAGGAAGCGACTCTTAAAGTACAAACTGAGTAGCTTGTTGAGTCCGAACTCCACTATCAAAGAGTTGGCAATTTGGGTTAACTTTGGGCTTTTTGTTAAATGCTAAACCTGCTGTTGCTGCTCGAACCCCTTCTCTAGCTTGAGTGAAGTCCTTTCCCATTCCTCTCTTCTGGGATCTCCTCAAACTCTCTTCCAGGGCCAGCTCAATTGCCCCGACACTTCCTACTTATTACCACTTCTTATTTCTGAGTGTATTAATTTTATATTCTATCCATTTGGCACTGAAAATATATTCTTATCTTACTATAGTTGACCCTCCCTATCCGCAGGTTCCTCATCCGCAGAAAATACATTTTTTTGGGGGGAGACAGGGTCTTGCTTTGTTGCCCGGGCTAGAGTGCAGTGGCGTCATCATAGCTCACTGCAGCCTTGAAATTCTGGGCTCAAGTGATTCTCTTGCCTCAGCCTCCTGAGTAGCTGGGGCTACAGGTGTGTGCCACCAAGCGTGGCTAATTTTTCCACATTTTTTTTTTAGACATACAGTCTCACTCTTGCTCAGGCTGGTCTCTAACTCTTGGCCTCAAGCAATCTTCCCACCTCAGACTCCCAAATTGCTGGGATTACAGATGCGAGCCACTGTGCCCAGCCAGAACATACTATTTTTGATTTGCAATTGGTTGAACCCATGGATGTGGAGGGCCAACTGTACTGTGCCATTTTATACAAGGGACTTGAGCAACCCTGAATTTTGGTTTGGGTGGGTGGTGTCCTGGTACCAATCAATCCCTTGAGGATACTGAGGGACAATTCTATTTCATATATTCTTTCCATTGAGGGCAGACACTTATCCTATTTGTTATGCAGACTCCAGCCCAGGGCACTGCTCCAGAAGGGAGCCTAACAGACTTGAAAAAAGATATTTTGGATTATTGTCCAGTGCTAATGGTTCTGTGTGCTGGTGCCTTCTGGATGCCGGGCATTTCACATATCATCTCACGTGATCTCCACAGTTACACTGTGCAGTTTCTGTTGTCCCCATCCTGAGAGGAGACCAAGGCCCAGAGACCACAGGGGACTTGGAAAAGTCACATGGCTAGCGCAGGGCCAGACCAGATTTGAACTCAGACGATCTGCACTGTCTGTGCTATGACGTTACTAGGATTATGGGAAAGAGTCTTCCGTTTGCTGCCTGCTGAGAGCACATCACGTAAGGGCGCTGGGCGGAGAAGGCCGACTTGGCAGAGAGAGGGAGGACTATGTCCTGATGCGCAGTCATTGCGTGTGGCGTATTAAGAAAACTGTTTCTCTTTGCATCCCAGCTTCCTAGTTTCTAAAATGGAGGTGGTTATCCCTAACTCAACGGGTAACTGAGGAGTTTAACCGTCTAGCAGGGTTAAAGAAGGGTCAAGGAGGGAAAAGGGCGATGCATTGAAGCTGGCCTCAGGCGCAGTTCCAGGAGCTGGGGGTCCTTACACACTCCCTGATGGGGGGAAGGTCTATGTACAGCCACCCCCACTACAGGCTTTACTTTTTCTCCTGCTCCTTGTTTCTGATTTCTTAAAGAAGTAGAGCTTCTCTAGGTGGCCCTCATACCATGGAGGAGCCCACAGAGGTCTATCTCCCACCTGTGACATCAGAAAGAACAGCTGTATTCCTCACCTTTAGGATGCAGAAGCCAGAAATCACTCCCTTATGAACATATGCCCAAGAAAACAATTCATTCCAAACGAGTCTGGGTTACTTCTTTGACATCACAAAAACTTTTGCTTTTTAGACATCTATAATACAAAACAAAAAACAAACAAACAAAAAAAAACAACATCCTGGCTTCAGAAAGAAGTGGACCCAATATGATTCTTCCCAATCAATAGTCAATGAAGGATTTTAATTCGTGAATACAATTAAAATGATTACTATGACCCCTATAGAGACATTGCATTTTTGCTCTTTGTGTGAACTGTATTTCTATATTTAGAAAGGAAAGCAAATAATATCAGGAATCCTGTGTAGTTGCATAAAATTATTTTCTAAATATGTAGTGATTTTTTAAGAACCCTTTCTGACTAAACGATTCAACCTAATATCAAAATGTTTTATAGATATATAATTGGTCACCTGATTAAAGCAAATGTTAAGTAAAAGGAAACAAAATTAAGATGTTCAACCTTTCTATCAGAGCCGCTCCTACACATATGTCCTCTTTGATCTGGTGGGGAGGACTAAGATTCTCACCATTTGAACAATTCTTACCATTAGAGCAATTTATTTGGGTTAAGGCATTGTCTCTAGAAGGAACCTATTAGAAATACAGGTTATTTGGGCCGAGTAACACAATTCCCACAATAACCATTATTCTAGCTGCATGTATTACTTTATCAGATTAATTAGCTGTCACCTATCAGACAATATGGCTCTGAGGAAATAAGGCATATTTTAATGGACATCATTGTCTGAAATAGGAAGCAGTTCTGTGAGAGACTGGCTTGCTCGGGGGCCCTATGCTGGGGGTCTGGGAGGCTAGAAGACAGAGAAAGGCACTGATTGAGAAGGAGGAGCAGAGGAGAGAGAAGTGAGGGCAACATCAAAATCAAACTTCCATTCTCGTCGCAATTTTGCCTTGTGTCACTCAGTCTTGTCCTCGGTTTAGATATTTTTAATATGCAAGTGACCAATAGGGTCTTTGGCCCATGCCTCCAAAAAATAGGTTCTGCTTGTATCAAAATTAAAAGCGAAATGACTCCTCTGCCCATTCCTTTTGGCAATGTTTACCACTGTCTGGTTCTCTTCTCCCAGGCACATAACTAAGCAGCATTTCCCAGCCCTCTGTGTCTAATAAATAGCACCAGGCAACTGAGGGCTGGACACCAGAATGTGGTCATAAGCTAGTTCACATGGACTTCTAGCCTCCCTCTCTCCTTCCCTGGGTGGCTGGAAGCCAATGACTGCAAGACACAGAAAGATGGAGCAACCCCCTTGGCAGGAGAAGCTTGGATCCCTGAGTCACCACGCAGAGAGGAACCACTCAGGAGTGCGCTGCTATAACAAAATATCACAGATTGGGTAATTTACAAAGAACAGAAATTTACCTTTTACAGCTTTGGAAGCTAGAAAGTCCAAGAGCAAGGCACTGCCAGGATGGCTGTCTGGTGAGGGCTGCTCTGTGCTTCCAAGACGGTGCCTTGTTGCTGCATCCTCAGGAGGGACGGAACTCTGTCCTTACGGGGCATAAGAGATGGAAGGGAATGAACCCACTTTTAAAGAAAAGGCCTTAATCCCATGTATGAGGCTCTGCCTTCATGACTTGATTATCTCTTAAAGGCTCCACCTCTTAATGCTATCACATTGGCCATTAAGTTTCAACATATGAATTTTGGGGGATACATTCAGACCGTAGTAGTGTCTGACCAGGAACACCTACCTTAGGCTTGGCATTAGTGAGAAACAAAACTTTACTGTGCTAAGCCACAGAAGTTTGGGGGTCTTTTATTGTGTCATGGAGTATTATTTACTGTGACTACTATAACTTACCATCTACATTGATGTTTGTCATCACTAAATTGCAAGCTATTTAAATCTTTTAAGCAAAACAGGACTTTAAAATTATTTTTAAAAAATAATATTTTATATGTCATCTTATGTATTATATAAAATATATGTATGATATATATAGAATATTATATGTATGATATATAGAATATTGTATATCATATTCCACATATGATATATATATTATATATATCAGCAGCTTTAGTTTGCTAAGGACTTTCTATCAGACACTTTAAGTACTTTACATTCTTATTTAATCTTTGTAACAATTTTTTGAGGTAGATTTATTATCCCCATTTTACAGATGAGGAAATAGACTTAGAAAGTTTATTAAAGAACTTGCTTAAGTCATGCTGCTGATGAGTGGTGGCGTTGTGACGGTGATCCAAGTCACTCGGTGTTCATACTGAGCTCTGTGCCATTCTGTTGTGCAATTCTATTCTCAAAGTTGCTCAGGGGAAACAGGATGTGACCATGGAATACCATAGCAAGGTCACATCATGAACTGAGGAAAAATCCTAGCCTTAAAGAGGAAAAAAAATTATCATATTTCTCTGCCCACAAAATAGTTGAGAGAATTTCCTTTATCTCCATTCCACACCTAAAAAATATGGAATTGATTTTCTGTGATTTCCCTTTTCTGCCCTCCATTGAAAGTCTTGATTATGCCCCAGTTTTCTGCAAAGAGAAAATTCTTACTGCTGGGTTATAAATTCTGCAGATGAGGAAGTTATAACTAGGTTTCAACCGTGGGACATTTATTCCTCCATTGATACATGCGTGTAACTCCCATCAGGGGAATGCTTTTCTTAGAGGAAAAAATATTCTGTTTCTATAGAGGCAAAATAAGGAAAGAGGTGGACACAATGCACCCTGAAGGGAGAGGGGGAAAAAAAAGAAGCTAAGTAGATGTAGTGTATTCGTGGTTCTTGTGGATAGGGAATGTTGAATTTCAAGTTTTCTTTTTTAAGCAGAGAATGCAGAGTTTTGCCTGATTGATCACTATCATGATTGTTCTTATTCAAATTTAACAAGAGAATGCATGTGGAAGGGGCTTCGTCAGTGTATGATGCACCACCAGTGAAAGATATTATGATTTTAGCTTTTATTAGTAGAAAATCTGCACCTGGTGCTGTGCAAGACAGTGCCCCAGGGGCCCATGATGTGATAAGATGGGGGCAAAGCAGAAGTGGTTTAGAACACAGGCGATGGAGGCTGAGTCTGGGTTGAACATTCCAGTGTTGCCCTTGCTAGCTGTGCAATAGTTGGATCAAATTACCCAAACTTTCTAAGCTCCAGATTCCCCCTTTATAAAATGGGGATAACATTATCTCCCTCATTGTGTTTTGAGAATGACACAGGATTCTCTTATGAGAACTCGGAAGCACTCATTAAATGTCACTTGCTTTGATGAGGATAATGATGATGGTGCTGTTGACTCAGACAGAAAAGACACAAAGGAGACAAGTGAGCCAATAATAAAAGCATATTTACTTATATGCTCTTATTATATAAGTTAGCATCAGTTTTATGGATTGGAAGGATAAAAACAAAATCAGGCGAGCAGGAGTCCTAGAGAGATTTGGCCAGGCAATGACACAGACAGCTGGTAGATAAGGCTTCCTGCAGAAGCTGGGACTTAAATGGTGGGATGTAGAAGGAAACCACAAGTGAATCCAGTGATTTTACATGAGGCTCAGTGTAACTTGAGATTTGGTCCAGGCCTTAGTAAGCACCTGCTTAGCAGAGAGGAAGTGAATTTCCACAGCACATGGCTGGAAGCAGAAGGGGCTTGACCGGAAAGACAGAGCTCGGTGTAGGCAGAGAGAGAGACGGACAACGCAGAGTAGTCGCGTGAGCTCAGCTGGGGGGTTAGAGCGGTTCTGGACCACCCCGGACGTACCCTGTAGGCCAGTCCTTCCTGTGCCAGTTATTTAATGACCCTTCTACTGTAGCAACCGAGCTCGTTATTAGAGTTCAGGAAGCAAATCTGCCATGTTGTTTATTCAGAAATTTGTCTTATCCTTTCAATATTCTACAAGTTTCCCACCAGTCTACTGAGGAATATCACTTCTCTGAGGAATCGAATGCTCTGCTTCTGATACTAAAAGTAAGACGTTTGTTTTTGAAGCAACATAGATTCAAACAGGGATAACAATTCTTTGTGGAAAATAAAAGCATCTTTATATTTATTGGAGTAAACAGAAAAATAGCACAATTGAAATGATTTCCCACCTGCCAAACAAAACAGTTTTCTTTTGTGAGCCGTGTTCCATACAGGAGGGCGGTAAAGCCCGGGGCCGCACAGGGGGAATTGCGATGTATTCAGCCGGCGCCAGCCGCTGTGCCAGCCCACAGGAGTCCACCGCACTCCATTATATGCCACCTCCGTGGAAGAGAATGTCCTGCAACCGCTGGACTGCAGACTCCGCTGCCTGGCAAAAGGTGTCAGTGCTTTTCTCAAACGGCCATGTTTTCCCTGGGAGTTAATTTGTGGGGATTCATTCTGGTCGAATTGGCCTAACATTGAAGCAAAACTTCAGAGAAGCTGTGAGATAGCCCAGGTTAAACCAGAAACATTTCCTGCAGCCTCCCTTTTCAGTCACGTAGATCCTGTCCTAGAGAGAGGCTGGGATTTTCCACTGAAAGCGTGCGCTTGTATCTTGGGAGGCTGGTGCTGAGGACCCGCAGCCCTCTTTTTCTTTCCTGTGGTTCCGAGGACCCACAGCCCTCTTTTTCTTTGCTGTGGTTCCCTTTGGAGATCTGGCGAAGCTGACCCACCAATGCTCTGCACGAGCAGCCACAGGCAGAACTCGGGAGGACATGGAGCTTGCCTTCCACGCCCTCGCACTTGCACTATTTTCACTCTTCTCCGTTCCTAGGGCTTCCCAGACCTACCCAGAGGCTTCTCGCTCCGTCTCCTGGCTCCCTGGGCCCTCCACTCTCACTAAGCCTAGGCCCATGATGATTTTACAAAAGGTAGCAATAGCAATAATCACAATCACAACAACTACCATTTATTAGCTCTTTGTTATGTGCCTGGCATGATGCCGAGCATTTAATTCACCTTAATCTCCATGACTACGTGAGCCCAACAGCTATATGTGTAGTGAATACTGTTGGTGCCATCTCATCTCCTTGCCTCCCCCCAGGACGTCTCCCACAGGCCAGCTGACGTGACAGCCGAGTCCCTCTGCCCGAGGGTGTGCCCTGGCCTCATGGGACAAGGCTAAGTCACAGGCTAAGCTGAACATGCTGGGGAGGCCTCAGCTCAGGAGCGATCCTCAACCTTTGAGGGATAGAAATTCCTGGAAAAATTTCCTAAGTTTTCCTCTTGGTGGGACAATTCTGAGGCGGGTCCCCGCAGTCTCCCAGAGGGCCCTCGAAGGGATTGGAAGTCGTTGCCTGCAGGGGTAACACCTCATCAAAGCCACTTTGGTTTTCCTCCCTCGCCCACCTCACTCACCCATTCCGTCTTGTTGCTCCTTGGGATCGCGGCTCAAGCTTGCTCCCAGTCCTTGTCTCAGGATTTGCCCGTGTGGGGATCCAAACCAAGACACTGCGGGATTGTTCTCACAGACTAGAAGAGAAACAGAGCTCAGGGAGGCTGACTTTCTTGATGTGTAGCTGGTGAACAGCGGCAGAACTTGCATCAGGACCGTCTCGCATCGTTACATCATTCTGCTGCCATCAGAATTGTTCTAGGCCTATTTTTCTACTTAATTAAATTAATTAATATTTAGCTTTTTTTCCCAAAAAGGATTTAACCTTTAGGGCACAACCTTATACTCCCTCCAGCTATCAGACACATTTGTCCTTTGTCTCATTCCACGGAGACTCAAGATTCAGCTAACAATATAATTAGAGAGAAATTTAATACATTAATTAATACTGCAATGCTATTGTCTGGAAGTGGCTAAATGTAGTATGACTCTAGAGGTGTTTAGACTTTACAGGGGGCTTTCGAAATTGCAGGGCCTTAACTTAAGGGAAGGACTCTCTGTTGGTGGAATTTCAAGCATCTGGTGATCAAGGAAACCATCTCTCCACATGCTGCAATGGGATTTTTCCTGAGCCCCTGATATCATACATCTAGCCATTTGCTCACTCTACCTACTGGAGCTGATGCTCTATCTAATCATCTGTAGGATTCCGCTTGAACTGGAAGGCAAAGTTCAACCCTGAACGTGCGCTGGCCTGGCTCCTTCTGAGTAACAAAAGTATGCAGCCTCCTCTCTCCTTTACCTCCCGGGCTCACAGGGGATGTGGAAAGCCTGTTACGTGCCTTGGTTTCCCAGCGTTTTCCTGGAGAGAGGAAGATAACGAATTGCTCCAACTTGCTTTTCAGGGTGTGACATGAACAAAAAATGTGGTAAGGTCTACAAAGCCCTCTGAATTCTTGGGGTAAAGGGCGCACAGTCCCATTGTGATTAAACTTTAATTCGGTAGCTCTCAGGCCTGTAAAGGGAGTGCAGTCTAGCTGGAAGGTAGGCGAGCTGGGCTGTCCCCTCTAATCACTGTCCTGGTGGATTCACCATCCAGCAGTCACATCTTAGAACAGCCCATCGTTTCTGCTCTTTCAACTTGGTTTTTATTTTCAAGAGGCCAGTTCATACGGTTATGTTTTCACCTTTCTCATTCTTCAGATTTGGGGGTCAGGTTTTGGAAAACACATATGTACAAACAAACGTACATGTGCCACCTAATGGATGACCCAACTCCCGGAGGGCCTGAGGACTGGATCAGTAACTAGACATTTAGGTATAAACTCTGTGCTGAAAACAATGTTCTTGACCCTCGGCATGTTTATATGTGGCCTGATACACAATAAGCATTGCCCATTTTCAAAACAAGAAGCTATACGATTTTCCTTTTTGTGACGGAATTGGAACTGCTGAATTTCTCAGCAAAAGCAAAACAAAACAACCGTAGAAAAATACCACCTTCTCTTTCCCAAATTAATTCTTTCAGTTTATGCTCCTAACTCCATAAAGACCTGGTTTAGCTTTTGAAGTTTTTATTAATATTTATCATGCCCTTTTGGTGCCCTTGAACCTCACGGAAATAGAGCCCTAATATAAACGCCTATCTTTTAAGTGGATTGTGGTATGCCTAAACTCAACCATAAACTGTAAAGTTTATACGTATGCATATATTTGACTTTGCTTTGTTTCTCCTGTTTATTGATGCAGAGGTTTATATTTTAGATACTTTTTAAGATGTAAATTTTAATAGCTTATATTTTAATTTCAAAAGTAATGCATGCTTGTAAAAATATACTGATATGGATATAGAAACGAAGGAAAAGTCTCTTCTTCCTGACCCATTTCTAAAATCCTGGTGCCAAGAAGTGCACTTTAAATCCTTTTAAATTAGGGCCCTGTTAGTCCGAAATTGTCTTAAGAAGCTAGTAACTAGTTATGTCTCTCTGTTTTATTTCTGAATATTAAGGTAATAAAAATTGTAAAAGATTTCAAAAATACAGAAAACTGTAAGAAATTAAAATCACCCTAAGTCCGCTACCAAAAGGTAACTAATTTTTAACATTTTGGTGTATTTCTTCCCGAATTTTCCTCTGTCAATATGAATATACAATGGTACCCTAGTCCCCTCACCCTCTCCACATTATATTGTGACAATTTTCTAATGCCAAGAAACACTTTTCCAAGAAACATAATTTTGAATGGCTGTAAATAGTCCATGGCAAACACTTCATACTAAATTATTTCCAGATAATAAGATGGGGTGTGGTGGGGTGGGGAATACTTAGCCCTCTCACCTCATGTGTGCATGGTGAGTGAGGGGCTCTGCTTCAGTGACCAGGAAGGAGACATGTAAGGGGAACACTTGTGTGTCAGCTCACTGGATCCCTCCCCCCTCCCCTCCTGAGGCAGAGTGACTCCTCTGGCTGCTGAGATGGGCGAGGTATTAACTGTCATTCCTCACAACCATCCTGTGAAGCCCGGGGCTTGTGGCTGATCTCCTTGGAGTTGCCCCTTGGTCCCCAGTATGCGACCAGCTTCTCTGTCTGACGAGATGCACTTATTCTGGCACGCTCTTGCTGCTGCAGTGGGCAGGCCTGCAGTTAGGGGCAGGTGTTTAATTCTGAAGGAAAAGTGTTAGATTTGTGGCCAGAGGTTGAGCTGCTTCTCTAATCCAGTTTAAGCAACCTTTAGGATTATGAATCAATAGATGCTCAGCAACTGGATTCCTTGTTTGTCTTTCAACTTGTTCCTAACACAGATGGGGGCAGATAATGAGTTAAGAGAAAAAGTGTAATTAGTTATATTCCTATACCTCACCTGCTATTACTATAGTTAACATTTATTTAGTGTTTATTCTGTGCCAGGCTGCATTTTCTCGTATGATTCCCCCAACAACCCTGTGAAGTGGTGGTATTATTATTACCATTTCACAGATGATGGAACTGAGGCATGCCGAGAATCTCCAGCAAGTGAGGGAGCTGAGATTTGTTCCCATGCTCCTAACCACTCCACTCCATCGCCTTTTGTCTGTTCCGTGTTATAACACATGAACTTTTTGTACATCAATTGTAGCTTGAGCTCGAAACTGTACCTGATGCTGTCATCCATTATTGAATGAATACGTCTGTCGTTTCTTTTACAATATTTTATTGTTGTCATTGAATGTCTTTTAATAGCATTTATAGTGACTTTTTGAGTATACAGAAGACTTCTCTTTCTATGCAGTTAGATCTATTCCATTTTAGCTTTTGTGCTTAGAAAGTCCTTGCCCGCCCTATAGATTTTCAGCTATATTTTACTCTAGATTCCTATGATTTTATTTTAAAAGTATAACTTTCATCATGCAGAAATTGTTTGGTATTAGAGAGCCATCGTAAGTTGTTTTGCTTTGTTTTAAAAAAAAAAAAAGTTGGCTCAATACTGTCATTTCTCCATTAACGTATTATGCACATACCTGTTTCTGGTCTCTGTTTTTCTCGTTGCACTATCTGCTGATTTTTCTGTCATCCCACCTCATTTTTATTTGCTTGTTGAAGTGTTTACTGTAGCTTTATGATGTATTTTAATATTTAGGAGGAGAGTTCCTTCCTTGTTACTCTTATTTTTAGAAACTTGTTTGTTATTATGTGATAGTCTTCTATATACATTTAATTTAAGTCTCTGCCCTAAAATCTTAATGGGAATTTAATTAGAATATAGTTCCATTTGCAATTCAATTTGGAAATATTTAATATCTTTATAAAATTCCTTTTCCATCTAGGAAAAATATGCGTTTTATTTATTTTTAAATATTTTCTTTTGAGTGTCTCAATATGGTGCTATATTTATCCTCATGAACATGGCATTCTTTCTTGTTTGTGTTATCTTCATTATTTTATATTTTTAGAGACTATTGGGAATGAATTTTATATAAATTATTATGATTTAACATGGTTTAAAATAACTGGTTATTACTGGCATATGGGCAATTAAAAATATATTTATTTTGTTTGTAGCTTCTTTATTAAACTTGCTGTTTTCAAAATTTTCCTTTTGATCTTCCTGAGTTGTCTATGTATAAATATGTCATTTAAAATAATGATTTTCATTGCTTACAATTCTTACATATGTTTCATTTTTTATTGACTAGTACTTGCAGAATAATGTTAAATAATAAGGGTAAGAGACATCCTTATTATGTTTCTGATTTTAATGGAAATGCCTACAGGGTTTCACTATAAAATATGATGGTTCTTGTTGCTTTAGGATAGATATTTAAATTAGATAAATTTAAATTAGATATTTAAAGAAATAATATTTCTATTTATAAAAATATTTTCTTTTTAACAACCAGGACTGTTGAATTTTGTTATATTATTTTTCTTTGCTTTATTTATATTTCCAAGCATTAAACCATCCTTGCATTTTTAGAATAATACTTAATGATATGTTGGGAGAATTCTCTGTGAGTCTCTCACATTTCTGTATTTCTTGTGAGCAGAGGTTCTTACTGCTCTTTGTTTGGAAGTATCTTTTCGGGAATAGAGATAGTCTTTTCCTCCATAAAAAAGGACAGATTTGCTTAAAGTCTTGAAGATACAGTGTGTCTCCCTGGAGCAAACAGCAGGCATGCTTGCTGTCCAGTATAATAGAGGTCCTGGCTCCCTTTGGAGCAATGGGTACATGCTATTGCCCACTTTAAAAAATTCAAGTCTCCTAAGCTCAGGCCTTCTCTCCTGTAATGCAACCACTGAATGTGCAGGTGTCCATCTGGGCCCATTATCACGTCACCCCCCTGAGAGTGCGTTGGGGTGGGTCAGGGGCACTGAAATACATACTGATGCTCATGCTGCTTCCTGTGCTATGAGTAATAAAATTCTTTGTCTCTGACCTCAAAGTCTCATTTCTTCTGCCACATGAAACTGCAGCAGGCTGACCTGTTGGTTTGCAAGTAGGGTAAAGTCTCAGATCCTTTACAGTTTTTATTGTTTAAGATTGTTTTCTAGAAATTTGCTTATGGATTTACATCTATACTCACAAGTAGTATTGGTTTGTAATTTCCCCCCCATGCAATCTTTATTAGGTTATTATGGCTGTGCTAACTCTAAAAGGAATTTGGAAGTTTTTCATCTTTTTCATTACATGTGATGTGCAAACTATTCCTTTAAAAGTTGCAAAGACTGGTGAAATAGTTATGACTTAGAAACTTTATTGAAATTAATTCTTTTTTCAATTTTTTTCTAGTGACAAAAATCTGTTCAGGTTTACTACTTCTTATTGGGTGAATTTTCGCCATTTATATTTTCTTACACAATCAATGAATTTAAAAAATTTACCAGTATATGGTATTGTCATATAATTTTAAGAGTGTCTTTCATAGGTATAGTTATATCTCATTTCCTGTTTATGTATTTGTTCTTTTAAACTCTTTATCTCTCTCTCTCTCTCTAGCTTTTTTTTTTCTGGACTTGCCAGAATATGCCAGAAACATATTTTTTAGTGTTTGGTTTCCACTTTGCTTTTATTTTTGTTATTTTTTCCTTCTGCTTTTAAAAGATATTTTCATCTTCTAACTTCATCATTTTAACTAAGCTTAATTCTTTTATTTATGTTACTTCTGCTCTAATAAAGCAAGCATATAAATCTGCTTCTTCCACTAAATAGTTTTAGTTCTGTCTTGTAAGATTTGATATGTAATGTTCTAATAAATATTATTTTCTAAATAATTTATAATCACGATTTTTATCTTTTCTTTGATCCAATAGTTATTTATGTATATGTTTTCCAATTTACAGATAAATAGTTTCTTATTTTTAAACTCTTGCTTCTATTTTCTAGTTCATATTACAGTTGCAGAATGTGGGGTCTATACTTTTTCCCATATGAAATTTTATCAAAATTTCATTTTTGTTCTATTACATGATTAACTTCTAAAAACATTCTAGAGATGTTTGGAAGTATATGTACTCATGGAAGGATAAAAACTTTAAATTATAACAATTATATCAACTGAAATTATTATTTAAATCTGGTTTATTTTAGGCCTATTTCATTTAGGAAGGAATGAAAACACTGAACGTCTCAATTGTGTGCATACCTCTTTCTTCTAATATTGAAGAGCTATGTACTTCATATAGTTTAATCCTAGTTACTAAGTACATAATGGTTTCTACCCATTATACTTTTATTGTGAAGTCTAAATTTTTTAGCACTTCAAATTTATGTTACTTGTTTCATCTATTGTGTTTTTCCTACACTTGTGGCTATTATTTGCATAGACCTGGTAGATCTTTGCCTATCCTTTTACTTTTAATTTATATGTATAATTTTTAATCCAATATATAGTTGGATTTTGTTTCTTAACCCAATTTGAATCTTCATATTTTTATAAGGAACTTTAATATATTTATATTTATTTTCATAATTAATATTTTGCTTTTATTTTTTTCAACTGGTTTTATGCTTTCTCTCTCTCTCCACTTCTTTGCTGCTACCTTTTTCCCTTTCTTTTGGTATATGGACTAGGTTTTTTTTGTTCTTTTTCCTCTTATGATTGCAGTGTTTGCCTGTGTTTACCTGAAATTTTAATTAACATATGTAATCCCATATTTCTCTAATCATGCCTATAATGAAACAATCTCTTGACTTCTTACTTTGTTAAATGATGAAATTAGCATACATCAACCTTTTTCTCACTATCCATGTTCATGAAAAAATAATTTTGTTTTCAGATATTTACCATAGGACAACTCTGAGATCTTTGCTTAGTTTCAGGAGCTGGCCAATATTGCTAAAATTATAGAAATTGTTGCTAGAGAATTTTAGATCTTCAATATCATTCATTCCAAATGCATTATTTTAGTAATGAAACCACTGAAGCCTGGGAGAGTTTAAATGACTTGCTCTATGTCCCAAAGCTAATTAGTGGCAGTATTAGACCTAGAACTCAGATCTCTTGCCAAAACTAGTACTGTTTTTATTTTATTATATATTTTATGAGTAGCAGTTGAGACGGTGAGCAAGCTTGAAGTTATCTGGGATCAGGGGAGAAATGGGTAGAGGAAGAGAGCTCTAAAGCTTACAGAAAGGAATGATGGAGGAAGATAAGACATATTTGATTTAGAAAAGGAGATAATATATGGCTTGTGACTTCAAAGGAAATATAAAACAAAAGTATAGGCTCTCCCTGCCTGCCTCAGTCCCCTCAGAAGGGGTTTGGAGTTGGTGAAGAGATGTTTCAATGTGATGATAAATCTTAAAAGAGAACTCAAGTCAAACCTCTTTGGGTTATTTGGCTGCTCCTATGCTCTAGATTTTCCTTCTGTTCGTTTTTATTAAGTTTTAATAAGAAACCATCTGGTGAAATATTTTGGACTTTAGGTTGATATCTAACATATAAAGCAGGCTGGTTTCAAGAGTGAATACCCAGCCACAAAATAAAATAAAAAATAAAGAACATAATTATAATCCAAATAGCATCACACTTTAATGTTTCCTGATGAACATGAAGATGCTGGTCAATTATCTTTTAGTCCAGAAATGTTATTTTTTGGGGCTGTCAACTCAGAAAAGCTCTGGAATGAAGAAATAGGCCAGCTTTTCTTTTCAACATCAAGAGTTTCGAAACTCAACCCAGAAGACTTAATAAAATGTGTCCAAAGCGGATAGAGGACAATGAAACTAGAGTTCAGCTTCCATGAACATGGACACACTCTTTGATCCCTCTGTTTTCATATGACCCTCTGGGCAGAGCAATGAGGCAGCTGGTCATCGATCCAGGACCCAGTTTATCATTAAACATTTTTCCTTTCTTAGAGTGCACAATAAATACCCCATGAAATATTGAGTTTAGAAGATCTAGAAGACAGACACGCCTGATTCTTGTAATTTCTAAAGCTTTTACAGGAGAATGTCCAAGTGCTTATCTATTTCACTCCTCTCCTCACATGCCTCTTGCTGCCAAGGAGTTTAGTGTGGCTGCAGATTACAATTAAATAATTGTCAAACGTTCTGTAGACAGTGTTATTAAGCCCATTTTGAAGATAATACTCAAAAAAGAATTACTCAGAGTCATATACAGAATATCTCTTAAATTGGCAAATAATCTGTGTGCATGTATCTGCTGGCTGGCATGGTCCTTAAATTGTAGAAATGGTGACACTGGATTGTGCCTACCTAACGTTTAGTGCTTTATATACAGTAACACTGGTCCTTTGATACTTATGTGTTTACTATGATGGTCTGGGTGATATTCATGCTTTACAATGTGACCCATTCTTTTCTGGCTGGTGGCGTCTTTTTCAGTATGACTACAGATGAGTTTGACAATAGTAAATAGCTGTAACTCGTTTCTTTATATCGGGTGCTCCTGTGTTTGTCTTTGGAATCTCTCCAGTATATTTTGCCCTTCATATTCAATTTTATTAACTGTTTAGGAATTATGTCATGATCCTAGCTCAGTAAACTTAGCTACTGGGGTACAGGTTTGGCGCTCATGTATTAATTATATCTTTGGATCTTATTGACCATGCTTTTTCTTGACTTTGAGTGATTTGCAAGTTGAATGTGATTATCCATTTTAGGAATGCCACATTCTAGGTGGGCCAATTCTATTGCTTTCTAGACTTTTATTTCAGTTTTGAAATTGATGCTATAATGACAGCATGCCTTTTTCTACAGGAAAATCATTTGTAAATATTTTTCCCCATCTACACACCATGTGATAATATAATACATGGACAAGAAAGTCAAACTTGGTGCATTACAGCTCTGCCTCATCAATGAACTTGCTCTGTGGGATAGAGGCCTTGATGCAGGCTTGGGTCATCCTCGTGGTCTCAGGGCATGGTGACTTTGCCAACTCTTCAAAGTGGTCAGAAACAGTGATTTCAAGCCCGACTGCTTACCTCAAAAAAGCGGGGGATTATTCACACACTACAGATCCTCCAGCTTCAACCTAATCAGCTACATCAGAATCTCAAGGTTTCTAGAACATGAGTTTTGAAACAGCTCTTTAAGTGATAGCAATGTTGTTGGATCCCCACTGGGAAGAGCCGCTGGCACGAAGGCTTTTGAATTCGGCACGTGTATATGTGCATATGTGTCTGAAGCACTAAATAGTAGCACCTTAGAATCAGAAGGAACCCTCCAAGCTTCTCTCTCACTTTATGGGGAGGATATAGAGGTCTTCACAGACCCAGGTGCATGTCTAAGTGCACACAGCTATTCAGTGAAGAATTATGAAAAGCAAAGGAAAACAAAACCCAAGTGTCCTGGTTTTTCTTAGTCCTAATTTTTTAATCTAGACTCATTTTGTCTAAATTAAGCTTTCTTTGATAGTTTCATAAAGTGCTACCATTTATAAGTTCAACATTTTCCCCAGGAGAGATAAGTTAAGTATCTTTCTCCCTTGAGCATTAGAGCATACAGTAGAACTTGAAAAGCAATGGGTTAACTCAACAATGCAGCTTTACCACATTAGTAACTGCAAGTGTTAACTGATTATTCAAAAAGGGAGGAGGGGACGGGTATATGTGTACACAAAGAGTGCAATGCGCACTACGCAATAGGATGGACATATTTGAAACCTGGACTGAGGGGGGGAGGGGGGCAAGGGCAACACATGTAACCTAAACATCTGTACCCCCATATTATGCTGAAATAAAAAAAAAAAGTCATAGGTTAACATAAGCACAGGTTAACATAAGCTGGTGTACTGAGAAAGGCAGAGGAACAGGGTGGAACTTATATAGGTTTTGAAATCATATAGGCCTAGGCTAAAATCTTGACTCAACTGTATGATCGCAGGCAATCCTACACCTTGGTTTCTGCCTCTGTTCAAATGGGCATAATACTTTCCTTTTATGGTTGTGGTTAGGTTAAATAAATTAATACGTAAATGGTGCCTGCTTCATAGTAACTAGTAATAATTAATCTCTAGTTTACCAAGTGGTCATTAAATGCCTGCCACTTGATAAATTATCAAAACTCACACGAACATCGCAAGTGAGCATTGTAATTATTTCTATCTTAAAGATGAAAACTTGAGACTCAGAGATGTTCACTAAACTCTCTGGGGTCATGAAGATATTAGAAGTTGAGACTGAAGTTCTGCCGGTCTTAAATTCCCCAGATTTCCCTGGGGGGAAATATATCGTCTTTTATAAATGACAGCTATTACCATTGTCCTTGTCCTCACTCGGAAGCTGTATAATTCAGTGGTCAAGCACATGGCTCAGAAGCCAGACTCACATTGTAAGTCCGAAGAGCTGGATGGTCCTTTCCTTTCAATAAATGACAGCTACGTGACCTTGAGTGAGCTGCTTATTTTCACTATTCCTTGGTTTCCTCATTTGTAAAAGTTTATAAGGTTGTTGTGAGGAGGTCCAGTAAACTCTCAATATTCTATAGCTTTTAACACACTAGTCAGTCCAACATGCTAAATGAGAGTGAATTCTGGGTCTTGTCTTGGCCATGTTTTGGAAGCTCGTACTAAAGTCTTGTTTGTTTTGTTTTGTTTGTGCTCTTTCCCTGAATCTAAGGTGTTATTTTGGGAAAAGTGTTTGCTGAAGGGCCATGGAAGCAAAGGTTAGTTACACCTTTAAGAATTCTTCAGTCAGAGTTTAGTCTTTCCTCTAGCAGGTGGTAGAACTTCTCTGAAAATCTCTGAAGCTCTGTATGTTGAAAGGGAAGGTGAGCCAACATCTGAAAAGCATCTCACCACCCGCCCTGCGAGGTGCTTGAGAAACATGCTTACAGAGAGAGGGGCCCAGGATTTTTGGAGTCCTTATTGCTCTGCAGAATAGGGCCAGCAAGGCACTGGCAGCAGAAGGCAATGCAGAGGCAACCACTGTGACGTGATAGCGGAGATATTGGACCATTTACTGAGTACAGCTCACTTAGAGTAAGAGCAGACCCTGCCAGTGCTACCAAGGGTGTGTGCGTTCCTGTGCATGTGTGCTTGTGTGTTTAGATGCTTTTCATTTTCTTTCGGATACTAAATATAAGACAAGGACTTTCAAAGACCTTTTATATGTATTCTAACTTTCTGAGGGAGAAAAACTGTCATTAAAAACATGAAACATCACTTATTATATTTTAGTTCAGTAACCTAAAGTTTGACAAGTTTTCCATAGTCTCAGCTTTTCTAACAGAAGTAATGCACAGGTCTAATTCTGGGCCTTCGTAACACTTTATTCTTTGTCACAGAAGAAAGTACTTTAACACCCCTTTATCTCTCTTCTTTATGCACACTGTGTTCCCCACCAGGTACCAAGATGAGGCGGAACCACAGCTCAGGGATAGAGTTTCTGCCTCAAGTTAGCTATTTCCTGCATCCATCCTCCTACCTCTGCCAAGAGTTGCTTGATTGAATTAACTAATACCAGTTGTATTTTACTTATCTGAGTTAAAATATATCTGCTACATATCAACATTGTGCTAAAAGGTATCATTGCAATGTTATTAACAAGCATCGCTTTAATGCAGTACTGAAGAAAGTACATTTATTGGTCAACAATTTTACATGCCTGTAAATACCTGAGTAATATAGAAGAATGAAATATGTGACTAGCTGACTTACAAAGTTGCTAAAAAGTAAATGATTATTTAAAATGCAAAAAAAACCCCAACTCTTCACTTTACTTAAATTTCAGTAAAAGTAATAATAATGTTTTACATTTGCATAGTGGGAAAGGCTTTGTAATGCTTTTTACACACATCATCTCATTTGTTTCTCTCAACATTCCTATGAACTAAGTGGGGTAGTAGTGACTATTATCTGCATGCTTTATGGATTAGAAAAAGAGAAAGCATCCTTAGCATGTTTGAAATAGAATTATCTTTATAAAAAGCTAACTTATCACCTTTTTGGAAAGTACATTGTGAAAAGTATGTTTACCTCCATTTACTCATATGTACGTATGGTTAGTGTCCTGGTTATCTATTGCTATGTAACAAATTACCCCAATATTTAGTGGCTTAAAACACCATTTTATTATATCTCACTATTTTTTGGTCAATAGTTTGGGTAAGGCTTAGCTGGGTGATTCCTCTGTTCCATGTGGACAGCTGAGACCACGTGGTGAGCTCCAGCTGCCAGATGAGCTGGTCTGAAGATTGCAAGATGGCTTCATTTATAAATGCAGTGCTTTGACAGGGATGGTGGAAGGCTGGTTTTGGCTGGTACTGTCAACTGGAGTGCCAACATATGTAGCCTTTCTAATATGGTATTAGCGTGGCCAAGGACTCAGTGTTTCAAGAGAACTTAAACGGAAGTTGTTAGTTCTTAAGACCTGGGCTCAACGACTGGCTAAGCATCACTTCTGCCATATTCCGTTCACCAAAGCACATCATGGAGCCCACCCAGATTTGAGGGGAGAGGACATATACCCTACTCTCCATAGAAAGGTTATCATAAAATCTGTGGTAATATTTAATCTGTCATAGCCCACTCTTTGGCTATTAATTATTTATATTCTTTCCTCTTACAAAAATGCATTCACCCCGTCTGAAGAACCCCCAAATTCTCATCTCATGAGAGCATCAGGACCCAGACAGCATCACGATCAGGCTCAAGATCCAGGATCTTGTCATCCAAATCAGGGCAAGGTAGGACTGAGGCTCTTCAGGTATGTTTCTTCAAGTTTGCCTGCTCTCAACCTGTGAACTAAAGAAGCAAGTTATCTGCTCCTCCCTCCCCAACATACAATGTTGAGACAGAGGTAGGATAAATTCAACTGGCATTTTTATTCAAAATTAGAGAGAATGGAAAGCACAGAGCAGCTCCAAGTCTATAATATTTCTTTAATCTTGCTGGTCACTTGTCAACATTTTTTGATTAGTCTCAGTGCTGTGTCCTAGGAATTATGCAGTAATATGATAAAATAACTATTTAACCATAATAATTCAACATTTTATTTTTAAGCTCACTTTTCTGTATATCATATCGTGCATGCCTAAAATAAATCATTTGGCACTTTTGACATTCCTATTAGAAATCCAAATCCAGCTGAATCTATCAGTTCATAGAGTGTATTTCCTATTACCTAGATTACAACAGGCAACAGTATTGTCAAAACTTCTGCTGCTTCCTAACTAGGGTCACCTTTTCTCCAGCCTCCAATAGTAATAAGTATTCACAAACAGTCTCCTTCGGGTCCTTCCATTTTCATTAACAGTGTCCTCAAGGTCTTTGCAACTTCTGCCCACTGTCTGGTTCCAAAACCACTGTCACATGTTTTAGGTTTTTGTTATGACAATACTCCACTTCCAGGTATCAAATTCTGTTCTTATTGTCTATTGCTGTATAACAAATTACTCTAAAATGTAGTGGCTAAAAATAGCAATCATTTTATCATGTCAGGATTTTATTGCTTAGAAATTCAGGCGTGGCTTAGCTGGGCGATTCTTCTGCTCCAAGCCAAATTGACTAAGGACACTCAGTGGGCTTCAGCTGTCAGAAAGGGCTTGTCAGGAGGGTCAGTGTGGCTTCTCTCTCATGACTACCACTGGCTGGAATGTGGGGTTCATCTGAGACTGTTGACTGGAGTGTCTACACATGGCCTCTGCACAGGGTGCCTTTACGGTAGTAGGACTTCTTATATAATGATCCAGGGGTCCCAGAGAGAGTGTTCTAAGAGACAAGAAGTAGGAGATGCCAGTTTCTTAAGGCCTAGACCTGGAATCTGGCCCAGCTTCACTTTTGCTATATTCTATTGGCCAAACAGTCACAGAGCCCACCCAGATTTATTGGGATGGAATATAGAGCCCATTTCTCTGTGAGAAAAGTGTAAAAAATGTTTAGTAGAAAAATATGTTTTGTTTTTCACCTTGAATCATTTACTATTACTTACAAGGCTATCTGACTCAATGGACTAACTCAGGTTTAGGAATTAGAGATTTAAGGTTCAGTTCCATTTCTCTCATTGCTTGGTTGTGCTTGAGCTGAGGTAAATAATTTTTGGATTTTAGTTTATATCATAGACAAAATGGATATGATGATAAATGTTGGCTCCCACTGGCTCAGGAGGATGTCATGCCTCTTTTAAAAAAATTAGTATTCACAAAGCACTTTTCAAAATGCTTTAGGAAGTAGAATAATAAATTACCATAACTAATTGGACCATTACAAATTCAACACATTTTTCTATTAAGAGAGAAAATTGGGTCTTAATATTGTGTAGTATCAATGGGGCAACAAAGGACTCTGGTACACACACACGACTCACACTTCAAACACACAAATTTGTACTATAGTATATACTTCCTCTGTCTTTATTGTGTGCCAGACAATGTACATTTTCTCACTGAATCTCTGCAACACCCTTTTGAGAGGTAGGTGCCATTATTAATATCTTAATCATATTTTCTGAAATGATTTTGTTCTGGAGTTTAAATTCTAATACATCTTTTGCATATTTATACATAATACGTCTTTAAAAAATCTAATGAAAACTTTAGTAGAGTCTGTAGGGGTTTCATTTAAATTCTATGGAAATCTTCCCTTTTTATTTTATACAAATATTCTTGAAAAATGACATAAAAGCAGATTTATGAAGATATCAAAATGACATTACTAAGAGGAGATAACAGATAAAAGAAGCAGAGTCATTAGCAGAAGCTAGTTTTACTTCTGGAAGGCAGCAGGAAGATGGGGTGGCTGGTATTGTGGGAGGAGAGGTGGGCTGGAAGCCAGGGCACCTGGCCCTGCTGCGCTATTAGCTAGGAACTAGGGTGTGCAACCTCGGAAAGTTTTTTCCTCCTCTAGATCGAAGTTTTCTTTTGTGTCATATGAGAAGGTAGAACTAGATGACATTTAAAGCCCATTTCAATGTTAATATTCTCTTATCACTCCAAGTAAATATACCCATATTTACTTTATCTTTTAAGGAAGCAAAGATACAGACTGGAGGGCAGGATTAGAAATGAGGGGAAAAAAGACAGGATGTGTGGAATTTTGACCTGGAAAATTATAGTTAGTAGAATGACCATAGAGACTAAAAACCAAACAGCTGCCAAGGAGGAAAATCAAGATAAAAAATAATACTAAGTCCAGGCATTAAGAAGGTAATTTGGAACAAAGTCTCATTCATTCTTTCAACAAGTGTTTCTTGAGCCTCCTACATGCCAGGCCTTATTCTAGGAATTTAAGTTGCAGTAGTTAACAAAAATTCCTCTCATGGAGCTTACATTCTAGGTTGGGGGATACAGGCAATAAATAAGCTAAGTAAGTGCAATATAGGGTATGTTAGATGATCGTAAATGCTTAGCAGAAGATAGAGTGGGGAAGGTAGGTAGAGCATGCTGGTTGGGGTTTGCAACCTCAGATGAGCTGGCCTGGGAAGACTTCACTGAGAAAAGGTCTGAACGAAGTAAGCAAATGAACCGTAATGACTTTGCTTCCTATTTTATGGAGAAAACTAAACTCTTTCCAGGGAGAGGGAACAGTAAGTACAAAGTGCTGACAAGAAAGCACGTCTCATATGTTCAAGGAATAACAAGGAAGCCAGTGTAGTTGGAGTGGATGGAATAAATAAGGAGCAAGATAAGAAGAGGGATAAAGGGAAAGATTCTGGGAAGATGTTGAGCAGAGAGTGCCAATTGGAATGTTTTAATGACATAATTTTATTGCTATGTAGAGAACTGACTAAACAGGGGCAATGACAGAAAAAGGAGGAATAGTTAGGAGACTACTGCACTGGTCCAGGTAAGAGATGATGGTGGCTCAGACTAGAATGATAGTGGTAGAAACAGTGAGAAGTGATGGGATTCTGCATATATTTTGAATGTAGAACCAAGAGGATTTGATGGATGGTTAGGATGGGCATATGAGAAAAGAGGAGTCAAGGAAACTCCAAGGGATTTTGACTTGAACTGTGAGTTGCCAATTGCTGAGATGGGAAAGACCATGGGAGGAACAGTTTTGATAGTAGTGCTGGCTAATAGGAGTTTAATTTAGACATGTCAACTATTAGATGTCTGTTATGTATCCAAACCATGCATGTATCATGTGTCATAGATTCATGAGTGTGGATTTTAGGGGAGAGAGGCAGGCTGGTGGCATAAATGTATTAGAGCCACGAGATTGGACGAGATTTCCAACGGAATAAGTGTAGATAGAAAGGACACACTCCAGGACTGAACCTGGGGACTCAAGTGCAGATATGAGAAGAAACATCAAGGAAAACAAAGAGGAGTGACCAAAAAGTAGTAATAAAACCAAACAAGCAGAGTCTTAGAAGCCCAATGGGAAAAATAAATGTTTCAAAGAGGAGAGAGTAATCATCATATCCAATGCTACTGATTGATCGAACAAGATGAGGACTGACAAATGACCACTGGCTTAGCAAAGTGGGGGTCTTTGGTATGCTGACAAGAGGAGTGTCTGCAGAGAGGTGCTAGTGGAAACCTGATTCAAGTGAGGTCCAGAAAGAATGGGAGGAGAGAAACTAGAAACAGAGGATATAGACACTCTTTTAAAGTGTTGCTATAAAGAAAATGTGAGAAACAAGAATAGCTAGAGGGGATTGGAGCAAAGAGAGCTTTTTAAAATATAGGAAAAAAGACCATGTTTGAATGTTGAGAAAAGTGATGCAAATACAGAAAAAAAAATATGATGCAGAAGGAAGAAGAGAAAATTTCTTTAGCAATGTCCTTCAGTTATGGAGTGGAATAGGATGTGGCAAGTGAAGGGCTTGGTCCTGACTGGCAGCAGGGATAGGAGAGAGGGTTGAGCAATGGGGACAGATGCAGGGAGGAGAGGAAGGCTGGGGCTGGAGGCTGATTGGAGCTTGCTTTTGACTGCTGTCATTCTCAGTGAACTAGGAAACAGAGACATCAGCCCAGGGTGAGGATGACAGAGGTGCTTGGAGGTTGTAACAAGGGAGGAGCAGGCATCAGTTTTCCAGGGGAGGAGGAGAGTGAATGGGCTAGGGAAATATAGTGTGATTGCTGGAGGGTATTCAGGACACGCCTGAGGTGAACATAGAACTCTTTGGTTTCTTGAAGTCACTTATGGTTTGTCCTTTTTCAGTTGGTGTTCTCAGAGCAAGATATTCCTTGCAGCACCAGCTGAGAGGAGAGGAAAGCCTGGAAGTGAATACATGTCCTAAGATGCAGCGGACAGAACATAACCACTTTCTAGAACATCACCAATATCTCCCTGGGATTTCTTTCCCTGTCTCCCTTCTTCTTTTCTTTCTCTTCTGGCCCACTTCCTTATCCGTGCTGAGATGCAGCTAGATTGGTCATGCATGGGTTTCAGGGAGCAGACCCACTGCCTGTTTCACTTTTGTGTTGGTCAACTTTTTCTATGTTATTCCCTGGTAACAAAGGACCGTCAATTCTCAGGGGCTTACTACAATCCAGATTTATTTCTCTCTCATTACATGTTGGCTGTAGGTCAGTTGCACCTCCGTTCCACATATCTTCCTTCTAGAATTGAGATTGAAGGAAAAGTCCATATTTAGGTCATGCTAGTCTCTGGGCAGAAGGAAAAGAGCAATGGTGGAACCACAGGATGGCTCTCAAAGCTTCTGCTTGGAAGTAGTAATTGCAACTTTTGCTGACATCTCATTGACCAAAGCAAGTCACTTGGCCAAGCTTTATGGCAATGAGATGAGAAAGTATAAGTTTTTAGGGAGAAAAAATAACTTGGAACAATCATGTAATTAGTCGCAACCTTTTCCATGTGTGGCAGGAAAAATCATCCTCAAGCAAAACAATGGGGTAAATTACCTCTTCCCAATCATGATTGACATTTGAGCCCTCAGGAGTAACTTCAAGATGATTAGGCACTTGGTATAAATTTCTGGACGCAATTTTATGTCTGGTCCTGTGGGTTAGATTATTTTGCTTTAGAATTTGGAAAATACCTTACCTTCAGGGAGGCAGGTTATATATTTTAGCACATACGTTATAGGTATTATATTATAATACTAAAAGAAGCCATGTCTAATTTTAATATAGCTTATAAGCTGGATGAGAAACCCCATCCAAACCTGTCTTGGGAGACCTTCTTAAGTTCTATCTACTCAAGACCAATTTTATAATATAAATATAATATAACAAGGGAAAGAGCTCTGCTTGCAACTGAGTAAAATAAAAATTTATATATGAGAGGGAATTCCATATCTACTCCCTGTCTAGCAGGAGGAATTTTATAGCTTGAGAAGGAGCTGGGATATTTCTCCAAGGCACTGTGTCACCATGTCTTGGGCCTATGATGCACGAATTCCTATACCAAATATGGTGCCCTGCAGGAAGCAATGGGTTGTCCTGAGTGACTGCCTAGTCATGGTCTGGTAGAGATGAGAAACTCAAGACCAGCAATGAAGGTATCACGGCTGACACAAATGCCTGGTATTTTGGCTTAATGTTTCCGTGTTTCTTCTGTTAACACAGAAGGAACCAGGGGCTGCTGCTGCTTGTTCTTTAGTTCCATTTTCGTGAGCCTTTTCCTCTTTGTTTATGAAAACGTGATTCTGACAGCTGACAAAGGACATTCTTAGAACTTAGGCAGAGCCCAAATTGTGCACTGCTGTGGGATTTTCTCCTCATAGGTTTGCCCAGTGACCTAGCTCTGGAGAAAACACTCAGGTAATGCATTCCCAGTGGTAACTCAGTTCCCAACAACTTACCACTGGTGCCCTCATTAGGGTGTTTTTCTTTCTTTAAGGATTTTTTTCCAGTCCATCTTAACCTCCCACCACAGTGAATTTAGTGTCCGTGAAGGGGACTGGATAGCTATCCCCTGAGACTACTCTTGGTTTATTTTTAGTGCAGGCAGTTTGGAAAAATTACTTTCCCTTGCTGACTGCACCAGGACTGTCTTAACTCTGACTGAGAATTCTTTACTTCTCATACTGGATTGGGAATAAGTGGGTAATCCATACCTTCATCGTAAAGATGGAGGAGCCACATTACAATGAGGATAAAAGATTTGCCTAGAGCTACCCAAACACCCAATTGTAAGAGTGTTTTTCTTTGGCCTGTTGGTCTTAGATCTGTAAGATGTTTAACAGTGTAAAATTGCAAGTTAGTCTGGCTAAATTGGACAGATTGCAGGTAAAAGTCTCACACCCTAAATCCCAATTGTTCCCTTGAGCCATTCATCCTCCCTAAAAGTGTTATTATTACTATCAAGCTATATGCTCAAAGATTATTTCCCTTGGGAACACACATCTAATCCAGACAAAAAGATTGCTATTTTTTTTTCAACTCACTCAGTACCCTTTTTCCCAGCTATCTTGTTTGTTCCTTTCTTCCTACTTTATGTCATCCAACATTTTATCGGAATGCTATAATCTCTCTAGTCCCCTGTCTATTAGGTTGAAACACATGAAATTGCCAATATTCAGATATTTCTGGGCCACAAAGTTGTGATTTCATATAGTTCAAGGTAACCCTATTAGAATGAGGTAGTGAATTGTGAAATTTTTCATGAAGAAAAATGCAAATTATTGACCAAGTCAACTACAACTTGATAATATGAAATCAAACTGAATGTGTATCCAGGCTTTCCTACAATCCTTTATAAAATGGAGGCTAATTAACGTATTAAATGAGAATTTAATATTTTGGAATATTGCAAGAGAATTTCAACTTCTGATAGAAAAAAATGTATAACTGAGATGCACACATGTCTGTTAATGTGCCAAGATTCTCTCTGTGCACTGGCCATGACTGCTACTTGGCATGTACAACTCAGTCAAGTCTTTGAAAAACCGGCTCTTTACACACCTCTCTCTCTTTCAGCCTCTCTCCCTTTCCTTCCTTTCCTCCCTCCCTAGCCTTTCATGGTCAGACTTCTTAAAAGAGCAGTCTATACTCACTTTTTCCACATTCTCTCTCTTATTCATTGTGTAGCACACTGTAATCTGGTTTCTGTCCCCAACACTCCACTGAAACTGTTTCTGCCAGGGTCACTAATGAGCTCTGATTGACAAATTCAATGGAAGCTTTTCTGTCATTATCTTACTTAACTTCCTTGTTTCATTGGACAGAATGGGCTAAGTTTTGCTGCTTAATATTTTATCTCTTTCCCTGACTTGAATGATCTCTCTTTCTTTTGATTCACAGATACGTTCCCCAAACCAGATTTTTAGTCTCTTGGGAGCACAGGCTGTGTGTCTTATTCAGTTGTGTATCCCAGGGCCTAGCTTAGTATAGGCACTGGAAGGTACTTACCTACATTTATTAAATGAATGAAAGAAAGATTTAGTGAAATTACAGCACTTTATTAATTATTAGTCATTGCAAATATTTAGTTTCTCATTGGTTTAATTCTCACTTTCAACAACTTCTCTATCTGCCTCACTGCCATACACATTTTTAATAATGTATAGCTGGCAGGGTGCCACATCCTTCATGCTTGCGTCTCAGAAATCCCTCTACATAGTTAGAGGCAAGGCAGGTGAGACCGAGGTACCTAGTGGCTCCTTCTCACATGGCTTCCTCAAATTCTGAGCAGTTACAAATAGACTGGGTCATCAGTCATGATTTTTAGTAACTCTGACTCTTAGAAAAAAGATTCATGTCCTTTTTCTTTTTTCCTCCCCAGGATGTATCACTTAGAGATCCAATAAAGTGTACCCAGCAAACAGCCACTTGTTGCTTGCTTAGACATACGACCTGACAAAGAGGAGAAAAAAACCAACACGAGACTCAAGGAGAACAAAAGAAATCCTCCAATAGAAAATGTGACACATACACACGCACACACACACACACAGAGTTTATGCAAGTTTAATTTCTGTTGTTTTGGTTGGAAAACAGCTGCAGGTGTCCTCTAATTATAACCCCATTTTCACAAATATCAACTGTCATAGTTAATCTGTTATATTCACCATATAGCCTACTGTTACAGCACATTTCTTTCATTACAAATTTAGTAGCAGAGTTTCGAATGCTCAAGCTAACATTCAGGCTAGTCAATTAATGCATTATTTACAAGTTAAATGTTATTAAAAACAGGTTCTTAATTTGCTAATGATTTAGTAGACCCAAGGCAATATTCCAATTTTTTTTTTTTATTGAAAATGAAAGAACAGTTTAGAACAGTTGGGATGGGAGGGATGTCAGGTATATTTTGGCCTCCCTCATCAATTTCTGAATCTCTTTTCTGCATTCTTCTTTATTTTGTGCTGGTTTTGATGCCTATATCAGCCAGTTGCAGCACGGTCAAGAAGAAAGACTTATGAAAAACAAAAATGGCATAAGTACTATTGTGAGTGGTGTTTTTAAAAATCACCAGGCAGTTTGAAACGACTGAATACACATGTTCCCCATACAATGTGGTGTATTTTGATTTACGGTCCCATTCCAGCAGCACAGCAGGTTAAGAAGGTTAGAAGTCAAGGAAATTAAATGTTATTAGCATTCCACTGTTGTCAGGCTGCAAAAGCTAAATATATGTCTTTTCAAATATGCTTTGAAAAAATTTACACTTTCTGAGATTGTAGGGCCTAAGAATCCTCCCAACAATCTGAATCTTGTTCTTTGTTTTACTTTTTCCTTCTTTTTTGTTTGACGTGAATCATGTTCTAAGCCCATACCTTTCATGTTTCATAATTCCACGGCATACTACCTACTTATGAAGGATGACATGGGGTGAACTCTGATGAAAAAGGACTCAGGCTCCAAAACCAGTCACCCATCTTCATGCCTTCCTCTGTAGCTATTTTCTTTGCCCACGGTTTGCTTTTTCTCCTCCCCACTTTCCTCTTGCAATTTTTTAAGGACTTAAGGTCCACCTTCTTAATAAAATCTTGTTAAATTTAAGTCAAGCTCATCACCACCACAACAATTGTTCATGTCTCTGAATTCTATTTATTTATTTTTTTGCTTATTTATTTATTTTATTATATAAACTTGAAATGCACGACATGTTTTGAGATATATATATATATACACACACACACACATAGCACAGTAATTACTATAGCCAAGAAAATTAACATATTCACCCTCTCACATAGTTACCTTTCTTTCTGATTTTTGTGGTAAGAGTACCTTAAATCTATGCTCTTGGCAAATTTCCAGTATACTATACACTATTTTGACCTATAGGCTTCATGCTGTATGTTCCCTTCTCTGAATTCATATAGCTCTTCACATTTGTGTCACAGAGTCACTCACACAATGTATATTGCATTTTCCTTATAGTTGTCTCTCTACAGGACAAGCTACAGAGCCAGAAAGACCTGCTATGTATTGGTGGTGTGACCTATGGCAAGTTATTTCTTTTCCCTAAGTCTCGCTTTTCTCCTCTCTTCAATGGAGAGAAATAAGAATTGGTGAGATCATGTATGTGAAGAACCTAGTTAAATGGTAGGAGCCCAATATATGGTAGCTCCTGTTGCCATAATCAAATAAGACAATATATATAAATTGCTTAGTACAGTGCCTGGCTCATGTTTGGCACTCAATAAAATTTAATTCCCTTTGGTACAATATGTAGATCATAAGGATTTCTTTATTTCATTTTCTCTGAGAGTAAAGTTTTCTCAAGGGCAAGGACTACATTTTTTTTTTTTCAAACTGTTCAGTTTGTATGAATTCATGTTCCACCCTCCCTATTCTGGGAGGTATTTTGTGCAACTCTTAAGAAATCCAGACAGAATCGAGTGCAACCCAGGCAAAGCACTCTCTTGTTGGATCTTCCCCATTGCTTGTTTCACTTTCCTTGTTCTTCCCACTCCTGGGATCACCTTCCAAATAAACTACTGACATCCAAGCCCTTATCTCAGGCTCTACTTTTGAGGGAGCCCAAACTAAGTTAGGAAAAGATTTAAACGACAGAAAAAGATAGTACTCGTGTGCGAAATAGCGGGAGAACTTTCAGAGTTGTCCAAGCCAGCTAAGATGAGAGAAGGTCAATAGAACGAAGCTAAGAATGGAATTCATTTATTTATTTATTAAAAAGATATTTATTGAGCACCTAGTATGTACTGCACATTCTTAGACTTTGGGGATATGTTGGCTCATATCCCAAAACAAAACAAGATAAGGTCTTTCTGTGCCCATGACGTTTACGTTGTAGTGAAGAAACACACAATAAACAAACCAATCAACATGCAAAATCATTTCAGGGAGTGACAGGAGCTTTGAATACACAAATGGCAGAATAAGTTAGATCGTGTGCAGGAAAGAGCACTATTTTAGGTCATGTCATCTATTCACAGTGAGTGAAGGCCTGTCTGGGAAGGTGATGTTAAAACAGAGACCTGGCCAGTGTAAGAATGACCCACTTTTTGTCCATCTTCTTCTGGAGTAAAGGCAGAAAAGATTCTGTATGGTAGCCTGAGGATGGGGTAATAAGACAGGAGTAAAATACTGCTGGTTAGAAAGATGTGATGCAGAGATTTCTCAGGACGCCATCTTCCAGGCTGAGTGCTGGGCTGCTCCAAAATGGCCCCTGGGACCTGACCTTTGCCTGCAGCTCCTGTGTAAGGTCTTCCTGGAGGAATACCTGTGGGGGCTTCATCCTTTTCTCCTCTCTCCTGTAGTTCATAGTGTGTTTTTCTTCAATTTCTCAAATAAAAAGAGTGCCTTTATTTATATAATACTTTAGCATACTTTACCTCATTTAATTCCTATACAACCTTGTCCATTAAGTACTTTTACCCTTATTTTATAGATAAAGAAACCGGAACTTGGGGACTTTGCTTAAGGCTGCCTAGCTCTATGAGTAGAGCTAGGACTCCAACTCAGTCTTTTGGCTTCTGGTCCCCTGCTCATTTCAGTGCTGAATCTGCTGCCCCATAACTCTACTTAACACACCCCCTCCCCCAACCCCGCTCTCTCCACTGCTGGCAGCTGGCTTCTATGGGCTGATGATCTTCTCCCAGAGGATCCTGCCATTCTGACCTTTCCTCAGTGGATGCTGGATCAGATTTCAGTAAGTCCAGAAGTTTAGAACTAGAAAGTCTGAGGACAACTCTGTTGAGAGATTCTGTCTTTAAAATTCTAACTCAGCCAAACTGCTGTTCTCTTGATTGGATTTTCTCATTGCCACATTAAGCTATCAAGAGTTTTCTTAAATGTAATATTGATCTTTATGTATATGCTAAGATGGCTGATCCTTAATGCTCCTCCTTTTGAGAAAACTTGAGGAGAAATTGGACATGGTTGCTTCTGGTCTATTCCACTCCACCTCGTGGACCTTTTTTTTTTTTTTTTTTTAATTCCAGGACATCCCACTTGATTCTGAATCTACAAGACTCCTTCTCTTAGTGATGGATCCTCTAACATCTGGGGGAACTCATCGATAATTTCTTCTGTGGGCTGAAGTCTGCTACACAGTTTACGGATCAGGCTGAGTGCTTCCTTTGGGTTGCAGTTGGAAACGGTAGATTTTTAAAAATTTAAAAGCAAGTGTTCTTTGTCAGTATTCCAAAGTGTGTCTGGGAAGCTACTGCACTTTTAAGGAGATTGCTCTTAAAATCTTGGAAATTCAAGATGATGAATGTCCGCATGAAACCATTTCTCCTGGTGTACAAGTCGGCAATGCTGAACATTTTTAAAGGTCTTTTTTGGTATACAAAGCACTCCAACCAGTGTTTTTTACTCCTTACAATAATTCTGGGTGAAGTAGGTGTTTTTCCAGCTCCCATTCCATGCTCCAGTAAGTAGCCTTTGCTACTTCTCCTTCGAAACACTTTGCTCACTCATAATTATTTAATAAATTAGTTGTAATTATTTGTTTAATATGCAGGAGTTTAAAAAGGCAAGCTTTGGAACCAGACAGACATGGTTATGATTCCTGGCTCTGAAAGCTGTGCTCCCCATGATCCTGGGCAGGTGTCTTAACATCTCGCTGCCTCAGTTTCTTCATCTGTAAAATATGAACAACAACAGTATTGGCCTCATATGATAGTTTTGAGTTTTATAAGTGATAACGTGGACGGGGATCAGTGCGGTGCTTGGCCTGCTATTCGCACTCCATGGCTGCTCGGTATGGTTGTTATTATTATTGTTCTTCAATAAATAGATGGCCACTTGTCATGTTCTACCAGGGACAGTGCTCATCTGCTAGTTGTCCTGCCATAATTGTTAACAGTGTCTTCTTTGCTCTCAAAAGTGTCCCAGTGTGCAAACAGTATAGAAACGGAGGGCACATTAGTGACTGCCCAGGGTTGGGAGGGATGAGGGGAGGGGCACAGAGAAGGATGTGGGTGTAAAAGGGCAACACGGGGGATCCTTGTGTGAGAAACTGTTCAGTGTCTGGATGGAAGTGGTGGATACATGAACCTAAATATGTGGAAAATTACAAAAAACCACACACACACACAAATGCATGCAAATTAAACTGGGGAAATCTGAGTAAGATTTGTGGGGTGCATTTCTTATAACTCCATGTGAATCTACAAGGATCTCAGGATAAAGTTTAATTAAAGTGCTCTAGTTTGCAAGACTAGTGTGGTTATTCCAGTAATAATGTCCACTGTCCCTCCAGGGCCTAGCCACATTCTCTAAAAAGAAGTGGCTCGATTTCCTTTACATGGTTTTATTTTTGTTCATAATACTTACCTCCACTTGGCACATTACATTTATTTGTTTCTTCTTCCATCAGCTATTTACTGAATGTCTACTAGCTGCCAGGCTTGAGATCTAGCAATGAACAAGATATCTGTGAAACTTACATTCTCGTGGGGGAAATAAATAATAAACCAAAAATATAACTGATAAATTATTTAATATGTTGCAAAGTAGTAAGTGTAATGGAGAAAAGACCCACAACAGGTGAGGTAGGGCTCTCCAGGGAACCAGAACCGAGAGTTGGCTCACGTGATTATTGGAGGCCAAGCAGTCCCAGTATCTGCCGGTGGCAACATGGAGACCCAGGAGAGTCGGTGGTGTGGCTTCAGCCCAAGTCTAAAGGCCCGAGAACCAGAAGAGATGAAGGTATAGTTACAGTCCAAAAGCCAGAGGCTTGATACCCCTTCAGCCAATGTTTCAATTTGAGCCCAAAGGCAGGAAGAGGCTAATGTCTCAGCTCAAGGAATCAGGCAGAAAGAGTTCTCTCTTACTCATGGGTCAGCCTTTTTGTTCTATTCAGGCCATCAAGTGACTGGATGAGGACTCTTCACTGGGGGCAGGAGGGCATCTGCATTACTCAGTCTACTGACTCAAGCGTTAATCTCACCCAGAAACACGCTCACAGACACCATCCGGACACCTTGTGGTTCAGTCAAGTTGACACAAAAAATTAACCATCTCAGGCCAGGTGCAGTGGCTCATGCCTGTAATCCTAGCACTCTGGGAGGCTGAGGCAGGAGGATCACTTGAGGCCAGGAGTTTGAGACCAGCCTGAGCAAGAGCGAGACCCCATCTCTATTAAAATTAGAAAAATTAGCCTGACTTGATGGCCCGCACCTATGGTCCCAACTACTCAGGAAGCTGAGGCAGGAGAATCGCTTAAGCCCAGGAGTTTGATGTTGCAGCGAGCTATGATGGCGCCACTGCACTCTACCCCAACTAATAGAGCCAGACTCTGTCTCAAAAAAAAAAAAAAAAAAAAAATTAACAATCTCAGCAAGACGAAAAGGAATGGATGCATGCAGGATGGTCACATAGCCTTGTCGAGAAAGGAACACTTGAGCAAAGACTTCAAGGAGATGAGAGAATAAGTCATTTATTGGCTTATTGCCCATCTTCCTCCATCAGAATGAAAGCTTTATGAAGCCAGAGACTGAATTTTTTATCTGTTAGTTCCCTAGTGCCTGGAGCATAGTAGGTCCTCACAAATATTTGTTGGCTGAAGTGAATGAGTGAATGATTGAGGATGGGGACTGTGGTTTGTGTCCAGTAGTGTCCCTTGTCCTTAGCACAAGGGATCCTTAGCCTGGCATATCCTAAGCAATCAAACATGTTGGTTGTATGATAGTTTGTCTTTGATTTCTATGGTTGTTTATAACATACAATAAACTTTACTGAGAACATGGACTGACTTCTTTTGTTTGATATTGTGTCCACAGTACTTCAGCACTTAGAACAGTGTCTAGAACATGCATAAAAGTTAGTCAATAATTGTTATTGACCAAATAGGCTCAGATAAGGAGACTTCAGCTCAGATACGTTAAATGACTTGAAAATGATCTTATGGCCAGAGCAACAGAGCTAGGGGCTTAACTTTGGTTTTCTAATTCTTAAATCACAATATTTCATCTATATCCAACTGCTTTAAAAACTGTTCTGGGGTCTCTGGTTGGGCCATGACCTGTCACCTGCCTGCGTTTCCCTTATTTGCCTGCACCAGGCCGTGTTGTGCTGCGGAGTCTCCCTGAGTGGCAAGCAGGCAGGTTACGCTGGGTTGTCAGCACACACGCCTCCCGGAGGACGCGTCTCCTCCAGATACCACAGTGTCAGGGGACACTCTCTCACATCAGCACAAGTGGAAGGTAATGCAACCTTTCAGCGACCATCGACTTTGTCAGACAATAGTGCCGTTCAGTTTGAAAGACTCCACCGGGAAGTTACAGACTTTTAAAACTAATTTGGTGTTTATTCAACTTTGCAATCACTTCCATGTACTATCTGTGTTTCACACACCGTGAAACGGCGCTACACTGTGCAATTGAATTAGTTGTACAGTGACTCAAAGGCATTAAACAATGACTTTGATATTTTAAGTACTGACTAGGAGGGATTTTTAATTCCTTCCTCATAATGAAAGCATCAAAAAAACCCAGTTACACAACCCTGGAACACTTATTCTCTTTTCTATTCTGGGTGGACCCCACTGAGACAGAAAAAAACCTCTGAGCATTTAGTTTGCTTAATGGCAGAAGAAAAATTAAACAAGCATAGACGTGCAACCTTAATGACACCCAGCCACACTGGAATAACAGTTCCCAGCTTCTAAAACCTGTTATTTAATATGATGTGTAAATCTTGTGGGAGCTTTTCAGGTGCTGCTGAGTCTGAAAAAGCAGCAACTTTGTGAGGAGGGGCGGGGGCAGAGGCAGGTGAGTGTCTTGCTCGCTATCACTTGCTTAGGAGGGTCTCGGTTCAAAAGCCAAGGCAGATGGTTGCAGGGTGAAATACAGCACTGGTGGGACTGTCCCTGAAGGCCGTGACCCTCTGCAGACAACATCATGGCTATGCCAGGCACCAGTGTTGTCAGCTCTGCCAGGGACCGTATGCGACTTTCATGCAGAGCCTTTCTGGAGATGGTACTGACAGAAAGGAAGAAGAGGAAAAAAGGAGAAGAATGAAAAAAAAAAAAAAAAAACCAACAGCAAGTGAATTAGTGCCATGAAACCATGAGCATTAACCGGTAATAGTTCAGGGCAAAGCACCTAAGTGATGATTCACATCTGACAATAAATACATGAATAGCTGTTGAAAGCTTGTTTGATTTTCACAAAGAGGTTTAAACAAACATTCGTTTGTTCATTAGTCTTAAGCAACACTTTTATGGCAGGGGGTGCATTAAACCTAACATATGTCTGCGACCAAGATCTTTGGTGGTTTTAAAGATGAAGACACAAAGCCATGCATATAGTTTATGCAGAGCAGCCTTGAACTACCTGTAATGGAGTGAGATACAGTTATTATGTATCAATGCTGTGAATCTTCATCCAGAGAGAGAAAACAAACAGGCGAGGAGGAATTCCTCCTCTTTGGAGATAAAGACTTAGAGGGCCCCATTCTGCAATTGGTATGAAGTTTGCATAAACTCATTTTGTTGTTGTTGCTGTTGCATAATTTTCAAAAACGCAACTGGTTTAAATCTGTTCCCTGAGGTAATTTATGCTAAACCAGCATTCTAACACCATAATTTCCCTGCTTATGGCAATCTCTGCTTGGGTGTCAGGTCGGTCTAGGTTACTGAGCAAATGGCCGCTTCAAAATTTTTAGGGTAATTGCCTCTATAACTCGTTTAGCATGGGCCCTGTCAGGAAGTCTCTAATTGTCATTGATGCCCCTGTTCCCCTTTTTTCTCCTCCTTTTTTTTACCACATTGTTGTCCTGAGGGCCACTCTCCAGTGCAGAACGGCAGGGGGCCTTTTACCTTCTGTAGCACCTGGGTTTTGTCACTATCAAAGCCTTTGCTCATGAAGACACGATGTCACCCCAGATGGGGTCCAGCGGGTGATGGTCAGTGGAGTGTGCCTCTGCCCCAGCTCAATCTCTAATCTAGCCTAAGAACCCATCAGTTGAGAGAAGACAGGTTATGATAACGAAGGTGGGATAAAATGAAGACCAAATTACCATTAGCCCAATTCTCCTAACTTTTTAACGAATGCTGGGTTGGCTATTGATTTCTCCCAGAACAGCACGAGCAATTTCAGCAGCATACTTCTGTCTCTTCTCTCATCTTACGTGTGTGGGCACAAAGCCCTGGGAGGAAGAATGTCATTGGGATTGTATACCAGACTCAGGGCCAGGAGCTTTTGTTGGTAAGTCTCTGCATGTGGGGATTTTTCGTTCAGTTGCATCATAAAATATGTTAAATATTCAACTCCTAAATCCAATTCATTAATTATCTTGCTTAAAATATACTTCGACTATATCACATTTGACATTATATGTCACTGATAGTAGAGGGAAATGATAACACTTAAAATCAATAAATGTTTTTAATTTATTTTACTTATTATGGTTGTCATAATATTTTGACATGGAGAGCTGACATGTCAACTACGCTGTTATCGGGAGGTAAAGCAATGGCATTAAACTGTCTCACCGTCCGTGCTACTGTTTCAGGGTAAAGTGGGCCCAGGGGGAAAATATAGCTAAAATCCCTAAGGAAGCATCTGCTTATGGAGTCAATACAGGTCATTGCTGAATAAAGCAGCCTGAGCTCAAAACAAAAGCTGAGGAAAGAAGTCCTCACTCTAATCTGTTACCTTTTCTCCCAAAGGATTCAAAAATAATAAGAGCTAAAATGTGTAGAGTGCTTTTTGTGTGCCAGACCTGTGCAAAGTGTCTCATATATTTTATCTCATTTCCCCCACAGAAGTGAGGTACTTTAATGTGGCAAAGCCCAGGCTGGAATGAGGCTCCCCATGATTCAGTGTCTGGCTCTATTCTCAGACACCAAAACCATCACTGTTCTGTATGGTTTGAACCTAAAATGGATTCTGGCTTCTGGATCGTCCTGACTTCCCACCCAGAATCCTGCCTTATTCCTAGGCCCTGGCCACCTCTTATTGCTGGATGATACTGTAGTAGGGTTTGAATGTGGACAATGGGTTGGGTTTTACAAAATGCTTGCATATGCCTGGAGAGGACAGGCTTGAAGACAGCCAATGCTCTTCTCTTCGTCTCTAAGTATTAGAGAGTAAAGGCAGATTCGAAAGAAATTATGAGAAAGAAAGACTTGAGAACTACACTTTTTCTGCTATTTAGGACACGGGCAAAGCCAGATTTGTTTTTAAAAGGCTAAATGTAGGTTTGACCCTGCTTGAAGTAAGCACCAAAGCAATGAGTAATAGATGGGATTTGGAATCCCACACAGCAGCGTTTTCTCTGTGCCCAGCTAATTAAAGTCCAATGAAGAGTTCCTGGCAGGCAGGGCTGATGTCTTCTGTCCCTCAGTCCCCGTTTTGTGCAGAGTGGATACCCAACCAGCATTTGTTGAATGTGGTTGTTCATCCACAGCGAGAGATCAGCAGTTTGTTGTTCTCTTAACGCCTCTTTTCTTAACTATTGCTTTGCTTATAAAGTGTTTTTGTTTTTCCCATGGGGGGAGTCTACACCAAAGCCTTAACAATTAGCCTTAGGAACTAAAAAGCTAGTCATTCATTAAAGTATTATTTATGTAGTATTATTTTTATGGATAAGCTTTATCCCTGTGTTAGACACTAGGGATAAAGCAGTAGTGAGCAGGATAGACAAGTGTAGGAAGTAGACATCAGCCAACTCATTAGATGATTATCTAATTACGGTGATAAGTATTACAAAGAATAAAAAATGTTATGGGTGCCCATAATAGGAGAACTTGACCTAGATTGAGGGAGATCTGGGAAGGTCTTCTTGGAGAAATGATGTTGGAGCTGAACTATTAAGGCAGAATGATGGTGAACCTGGACAAGCAGATAGGAAGATGGCAGGAGGGAGTATGATGGACAAGTGATCCAGGGAAAAAAGGTGCAGTGGTGAGACTGGCTTGATGAGAAGGTGTTTAGTAGTGTTCTAAGGCAGAAACTAGACTAGTTTGGCTAGAAGGCAAGGTGGAGAACAGCACAGCAAGCTGAGTGTATGTGTGTGTGTGTGTGTGTGTGTCTGTTTCAAAACCAATTGAGTGGCTGGGCACGGTAGCTCACGCCTATAATCCTAGCACTTTAGGAGGCCTAGGCGAGTGGATCGTTTGAGCTCAGGAGTTCAAGACCAGCCTGAGCAAGAGCGAGACCCTGTCTCTACTAAAAATAGAAATTAGCTGGTCAGCTAAAAATATACAGAAAAAATTAGCCGGGCATGGTGGCGCATGCCTGTAGTGCCAGCTACTTGAGAGGCTGAGGTAGAAGGATCGCTTGAGCCCAGGAATTTGAGGTTGCTGTGAGCTAAGATGACACCACGGCACTCTAGCCCATGCAATGGATCAAGACTTTATCTCAAAAAAAAAAAACCAGTTGAGAGTTTTTCGTTCTAAAAATAAAGGAAATTTATTGGCTCAGTAAACAGAAAAATCCAGAGGTAGGTTGGCTCCACTCATAACTTCATTAAAGCTCTTTATTCCTCTTTGGTTTTCCTGGTCCTAATCTTCCCCACATACTGACTTGTGTCTCTTAAGGTAGCAACGTAGTTGCAGCAGCTCCAGCCTCATACCTGCCTTTCCAGAAGACAAAGAAACTCATTACAGCATTCCTACTCAGAGCCCTGGGATTCACTGCAGCAGGGGAAGTCACATGCCCTTTCTTGAACCATGTCCTATGTTTAGGAGGCAGGAATGGCCTGCTAGGCTGGGCCTGGGCCAGATGGTCTATCTCTGGAGCTAAGGGCATAGTCAGCTTCCCTAGAAGCACAGAGATTAAAAACAGAAAGCAGGGATGCTGGGAAGTGCAAATGGACGATGAGGAGGTCACAGTGTTAACTACAAGGCTGAAGAGGTGACAATAGGCCCATGCTCTAGAATTTGGGACTTCTTAAAACAGCAAGGAGTCACTAAAGGATTTTCAGTAGGTCAGTAATGTCATTAGATTGGTTATTCAAAACCACCATTATCAACTCCACCTCAGTGTGTTTCTAGTTCCTAAGAAGACCGTTGTCAGGTAAATAAACAAACCATTAAGTTAGGAACAAAAATGTAAATCATTTATTTTTCTAATTTTCCTAATAGTAGCCTATCTAATTATCTAACAGCTAATAATAGTAATGAGGTAGCCACTCTATCAAGAGATTTACAGTGTTATCTCATACAATCTGGACTGTAATACTGGGAAGCAGGTCCCATTATTATCCCCATTTTACTGATGGGGAAGCTGGAGAGATTAAGTATTAATAATTGACCCAAGGTTACATGCCCAGTAAATAGCAAGACAATAGCTGTGTGAATCAAAAAGTTGTGTTATTTCCACTAAACTCTGGGATGTCATAGGAGTGGAGAAAACTGTGTTTTTATTTACAGTTGTCCCTCAGTGCCCTCAGGGGACTGATTCCAGGACCTCCTGGATACCAAAATCCTTGGACGCTCTAGTCCTTCACATGAAATTGTGTAGTATTTGCATACAAGCTACATACATCCTTCCATATACTTTAAATCATCTCTCGGTTACTTCAAATACCTAATACAATGTAAATCCTATGTAAATAGTTGTTATACTGTATTTTTCATTTGTATTTTTTTTATGTTTTTTTCCCCAAAATATTTTGAGTTTTGAATTTAGCCGAGTCCCCTAAAGCTGAACCTCTGGATAGGAAGGGCAAATAATTACTGATCAGTCTTGTGCCAGGACTCAAAGTCTCAACTGGCCAACCAGATTAGTAGAATCTGCCAGAATTTTAAAAATTATTATTGTTGTAAAATATATATATAACATAAAATTTGCCATTTTAACAATTTTTAAGCATACAATCAAATGGCATTAATAACATTTACAATATTGTGCAACAATCACCACCATCTATTTCCATAACTTTTGCATTACCCTAAACAAACTCTATAACCATTAAATGATAACTCCCCATTCCTTCCCCCCCACAGCTCCTAGTAATCTCTAATTTACTTTCTATCTTCATGAATTTGCCTATTCTAGATATTGTATTAATAAATGAAATCATACATTTATTGCTTTCTGTTTGGCTTATTTTACTAAGCATAATGTTTTCAAGGTTCATCCACATTGTAGCATGTCTGAGAACTTCACTCCTTCTCATGGTTGAATAATCTGCCAGAAATTTGACAAAACTACTTTTGTTAGTACGGCGATTACAAAATGTTTGACGTTGAATAACTATAACTTTAAACAAGCATTGCCTTCTCTAGTTCTCCACTATCCCCATGATACACTATTGTCTTAAAATCAGTTGTCTGCCTGCACTTATTAATGTTGTCTGCTCAACTCAGAAGGCATTTGTGACTGCGACAATTGTCCCTGTGATCTCGGCTGACCAGCTCTTGGAGATTAATCACACTGAGTCCTCTCCTGAAGAAGGCAGAAACTTATTTCTATACCCCTTTTTGTCAATACCTATTAGCACAGTGCTTTATATACTATTAATGGGTGCCTAATAAATATTTGTGAATTCAAACTTAAATTCAGTTTATCCAACCTTTATCAAGTGTTTATAACATTCCAGGCACTGTGCTAATGGGTAGAGATACCACAGGGAGCAGAAGAAATGTGGTTCTCTTGGAGACTATGCTACAGGTGGACAACACTGATGATAACAGCTGGTGATCTTAGCGACAGCAAAGTCTTCTACTTTTATAGGTTTTTTTCTTTCCCAAGAGTGTTCACATATATTAATTCATATAGAGCTATGATATTTGGCATACATTTACTTTTGAAAACTAATGGCTATTTTTTAGTACATTCCAAATGAAACGAACTGGAAGAGCTTATTGGTTAAGATTTTAAGGTTTGATTTTGTGGGATTGTAAATGATGAATTAATTTTTACAGAGCAGGATTCCTTTAAATCTAAAAATAGTTTGTATAAAGGACATTGTTTCTCAGCCAAGTTGGAGTGAGAAGATGTGCCAATTTTTGCCACGCTCTAGGAATCCTCATCAACTTCCTGCCATTTCGTGAACCTCACTCTTTTGATAGCTCCAGGATTTAAGTTAAAAAGGTGCATTAAAACAAAATCCAGAGCACATCGCCCTGTCTTTTCATGTGCAGGTATGTCCCTAGGTCAGTAACTGATAGTTGTGAAGACTCTTAGAGGGTGAACAGAGTTTCAGAGCTTTCGTGAGTAGGTTTCCCGAGTTCACCAGACTTGCTGTCACCTGGAACTGTCCTATTTATTTGGTTGTCAACAGCGTCCTAGTGGAAAAGAGAATAATGCAATGATAGCTGCCACATAGACCTCAACAACTTTCCGTCTTGCTGTGTAGCTGAGAGTGTTGGTCTCTGTCTAATTTGTCAGGAGCTTCCCACTCTGGATATCCGTGGAAAGGACGTAAATGGAAAGGGCCAGTATTTAGTCAGTAAGGTGATGGAGATGAGATGGTGTCTTTCAGAATTTCATATTAAATACTTAGTCCCGTGTCATTACAAAGGAAGGATTAAAGGGCCCCCCAGAGAGCAAACCGGCTAATATCATTTAAAGGATCCAAGTGCAAATCACAGGTACAAAAGTGTTGTTTGTCAAACATTAGAAAAGGAAATATACTACATTTGAAACCTACCTAAGAAAATGGCATAGAAGGCAGAGAAGGCTGTTGGAATGGGAGGAAATTCCAGTTCAGTCTGGTTTATAGAAACTTCAACCACAAGCTCTTTTTAAAAGGATATCAGGATTCAAGCATTACATCATCTAAAGAAATTCTCATTGGATGTCCAGTCCCTGACAGGCTGGAATCTGGTTCCCATTAGTTAACCCTTTCCCAGCTGATACATTCCCTCTCCTAACTTTGGGAATGTACTTTTCATGTTATTTGTAGCAGCATTTAGCATTTGAGCAGAAAGCATTTGAAGGAAGTTGCTTTCTATAAACTCCCTCACCTCAGTTTAAGTTTTTATGCTTAGAGCGTCAAAAAAGTTATTTCAAATGCTTTGTTGCTATGTAATTGCAAAAGCAGCGTTACTGAGAGAAATGCTTCAATAAAAGTCTTTGGAAAATAGAGAACGTCAAGCCATTATGTGATTACTTTCCTTGCACCTTGGTCCTCTTTCCCTTTTAACTACACTCTTACCTTCTGGATCAACATTTATGTCAGATTATGTGCTTTACCTTGTCATTATGGATGGACATTAAACTTACAGGCTTATAACTAAGCAACCATTTGCAAAAACTGAAGTAACATACCGTGGCCACCAAAGAGACATGTAAGTGCTTTGGCTAAAGGGTGACGATTTTATTTGGGTATTTCCCACTTTATCTAGGAAAGGGAATTGATATAGTTAATGATTTCAAAAGTGCACCACTCTGGAACTGGGCTGCAGTCTTCCCTTCTTTCCATTGGATGTTTAAATGGAATCAGACACAGACAGTAATTGTGGGTCAGATTGATAAAATGACTCATAATAGCTTGGGAGTTGTGAAACTTAGGGCTGTTATCTTGATTTTGTATCACTTTCCCTCCCTTCTAAGGGTGTTATAGGAAATTCATAATAAATTATTCAGTTAATAAATTAAAACCCTCTCTATTTCAATCATTTTTGCTTTTCATAACATCCCTTGGGGGAGATAAATGGAGACAACTCCAGGTATTGCAAGAATCACAGGTTTAGAGGCATGAAGACTTGTCCAGGATAGGGGAGCACAGGGAGGAGAACATGGCACTCTGATCTCGCACCCACTTGTAGGAGGACTGGTTGCTGAGACATTACTGTGCCAGATAGGTGGGGAGTAAGGAGCTACATGTTGGGCTTGTCAAACACGCACTTACTCTCCCTCCTGGTTCTATTACTATAAAAAAACCATAAGCCTTGACCCCGCCAGTCAGGATTTGGTCTCTAAAGGTCTGAAGAGGAGGGTGGGAGAGTGGAACCCCCACGGCTGACCTGCAAAGGAGACAGGAAGCTCAGCGGGAGTGACAATGGGTCGTTGGGGAGCATTAGCAGTCTCTTTTCCTTCTTTCACACAGGGACCTACGTTTCAACTGATACAGAATTGGCAGTTGGCTCAGAATGATGTAGTGTTTAATACCATAAAATTAACAGCGTTTGAAAGAGTAAAGCTTATATATTCCTTACCTGACTCAACCATGTTCCCTAGTCACCTGTGAAAACCGTTTTTAGAATGCAGTCTCCTTCTAGCTCAGAGCTCGGAATTAATGGTTATATTGAAAAGAATAATAAAAACAAGCCAACACACTGCTGTGCGTTTGATTCTGGTTTATAAATCTGTTATCTTTCAAATGTCCATTTGTAAGTCAGGTTCCTCAGGAGGTAGATTCTGAGAGAATATATCCTGGATGGTGCCCTGCCTTTGCAGGGAGGAGGGGGAATAGACCGGGGAGAGGGAGAAGTCAAATAGCAATGCAGTTACAACAAAGGCCCTGTGCTCCTGATCCTCTGGGGATCTCTGGAGCTGGGACAGCCCTGCAGAGTTGTCCTGAATTGGGGCTAGGGGACTATATTGACCAGTAATGGGATGTGGCTGTCCCTAGGGATTGGGGTGTCATCCTAGGTGTGGCGGCTCTCTAAGGCAAGTCCTAGAGAATGACTCAGTTGAGAACTGTAAGTGGTCAACCCTTCTGACAGTTGAGTGAATGAGTCGTGGTCCCAGAAGGTGAATTTGGGCGGCGTACCACAGCATCCACTACAGTGAATATAAGGGGTCTCAGCAAAATTCTAAGATTATTCAAAATTATCTAAGATTATTTAAAACTCTTAAGATTTTTCAACGCTTTCAAATATTGTAAGAGTAAACTCAGGATGACAAAGACTTCAAAGAAGTCCTCAATGGCCCAGAGAGATGGCAGATATCTTAGAAATTATCATGTGAAGCTCTTGTTTGGAACCTTTCTATTCAAGCCATCAAATGAATGGCTTTTCCAAAAAAATCAGTTTAGTAAGAACACAGGGGTTGTTCTGGTTTTCCATCTGTAGGCTGGTAGGGGATGGGGTAGGAGTGTGGCTGCCCCCGTCACAATCTACTTGGAGGAATAAAAAGTGGTTGGCTTAACCTTCGCTACCCCAACTTCAGTCTGCATTCTTAGAGGATGAGCTAAAGGCTGCATTCTGGATCTTTCTGTGTAAGAAGGGGAGAAATCCACTGCCAAGTATGGTAGCATTGGAGCCTTGAAATGGAATCCAAACACTGGTTGTGGATTTGGAACACTGCCTTATATGGCATCATTGTTTAGAGCCACTTTGAGGAGTTAGGGGATCATTGTGGCATCGGCTACGATAATCAAGGGCTGTCTGAAATTCAGGAGGTGAAGCAAGAAGATATGTGTGCCTAATGTTGAAGAAAAGCATTTTTATGTCTGTTAACATTTATGGTGTCCGATTGAGTGGGTTAGCAAAATAAAGACAGATGGCAACAGATTAATGCGAACACTTACAATACCTACAATATTGCGCCCACTCCAGCTGAAGCTCTCTGGCTCAACTTCCTCTACAATTCACAGTCAAATGTCACTTAGTGACCCCGAAGAGAAGAGCAATTTATGATGGATCAGGAATCAGGATTAACCACACATTTATCATGGAATGAGGAATCAGAAACTTCATTTAATGTATAACTGTGATGTTTGTCTGGCGCTGGTGGATCATTACTTTGCAATCACTCCTTGTGTTAGGAAGCAGGAATTGATTAGCCCAGGGTCATTAAGTCCATCCCCTGCCTCCAGGCTGTACAGTTTGCGTAAATGGTTCCAGCTGGATGTGCCTTTATGCTATTCTTAAGGAGCTCCTGAAGAGGAAATTACGAGATGTCCCAGAGGGGCACATCGTGAGGGTCTCACAGCCTTAAGTGCCAAGAAGTTCTTTTCCATATTTGAAGAGTACTTGACTAGAGAGTCATGAAACCTGGGCTCTCCCATCAGTTCTGATACTCAGTAGCAGTCAGACCGTAGGGTTGCTATTCTTTGACTTAGTTTTTTCATCTGTAAGATGAGAATAAAAGTATTTCTCTTGACACCCCCAGGAGACTGTTGGGAGGATCAAAGGAGACAGTGATGTGTAGAGCACCATTGCATTTCTAAATTAGGCTGTGATTTACCAATTCAAGGGTACAAATTGAGATCAATTAGGTACAATTAAGGACTGATCAGGCCTAGGAGAAGCAGTGTGATTAAGAGTGAAAAGCCTCAGTGCTTTCAGATTGAGAGAACACATATAAGATGGAGTCTACCATGGTTAAGCTTGGACATTAGGTGCATTTGACTCAGTCATGTTCAAGCCCATTGTCTTCATCATGGTGTGATGCTACAGCTTAAGTTATATGGTATGGCTGTTTCGATTGTCGTTGTCAGGTTTAAGTACCATTTGGAATGATTTTTATTTCTAGCTTTAAGATGTTTTATGACCTGGAGTGCACTATCCTGTATTCGGCTGACTCCAATTACTAGTAAGATAGTGTGGGTTTGCCGTTGAACCAGAAACCCACCCACTCATTGCACATGTGTTTCCATATCACATAATGAAAAATACATTGTAACTCCCAGTCTTTGATAAATGATGGTCAATTTTTTTTAACATTGGAATTTTTCTAATGTCTGATAAATGTCTTTCATAATTCACTGAAGCTTTTTGAGTACAAGAGAACATCCATTATAAAGCAGAGATATGAATTTTCCCTGGATATACCGCCTGACATGACCCACCCTTGCTTTGCTGGCATTTGAGTTGGGGCTGTTTTGTTGTGGCCGCCCAATGGGCTACGGTACTGCACTGGAAGAGTTGTGACCCTCTCTCCCTCGATACTTGGACACAATTTGTCCTGTCTCTTTCACCCTTGGAGAGCCTCACAGCTGGTCTGCATGATACCCAGTATCATTTTTATGATAAATGAAGACCTTTCTTGAAGTACAGTATCCCTGCCCTGCTATGGTGAGCAAAATCCTCCTCCAAGGACAATGCAGTTCCTAGTAGCTGCGGCTATTACACAGTCATTTCTGCTCTTTAGTTTTCGCCTTTCCCAAAGTTTGGGTATATTTCTTTCCCTCATTTTCTATCTGATTCCTAGGGCATTACAACAGAGTTTGTTTGAGGCTTTTGTCTTTCAGAGACTCTTTAAAAAGTGCTTTTCAAAAAAATCTTTAAGTAATAAGTGAAAGCATATATAAATAAATTGTGAAGAATGAAAATAATGTAACCATATATATATAACACTTGGAATAGCACCTTCTCATTTACAAAGTACTTCCACTACCAAGATCAGCCCTTATTTCTTTTATGCTCACAACAATGCTGTGAGGTAGATAAGGGGAAAGATAAAAAAACTGAGGCTCAATGAATTCGGGTGTTTTGTCCATTTTCATATTTCTGGCAATCGATGGTATCAGAATTCAAACCCAAGGGCTCTGATTATTCATCCTATGTCTTTTCAACTTGACCACAGTGTTTAGCACTAAATAAAACAGTGATGTTTATTTGACACACATTTAATGACATGCATAATGGTTATTGGCTGTCTCGTCATTAGGCATCCATGGTAAGTTACATAAATGAAGAGGGCGAGTGTGTCTTAGGCACAAAGTCAACATTTGTAGGATTGCATGGGAATGAGCAGAGAAGGAGAAAAAAGAGACAGTGACTCCAAGTAGTTCTTTCTTGTAGACATCAGGGGGCTGGTCTTGGGGAGGATGCTGTCCTGCCTCAAGCCAGTTCTGAGGCCCCAGGCTTAGGAAGTGGGACAAAGCAGAGGCGGGGGTGTTGGACCTTTTACTTTTCACAACATTTGCTTTGGGGCGGGGGTGTCCTTCAATTCTAGGTGACAAAAAGAAAGTAGATGCAACAGAGAAGCTTATTTTAGGGGTTAATAGGTAATTAACGTGACAAGTTTATATCTGTGATGGCCAATTTTATGTGTCAATTTGCCTGGGCCCTGGGGTGCCCAGATATTTGGTCAACCATTGTGGCTATTTCTGTGAAGGTGTTTTTGGATGAGATTAACATTTGAGTCAGTAGGCTGAGTAAACCAGATGGCTCTCCCCAGTAGATGAGCCTCATCTAATCAGCTGAAGACATGGATAGACAAAAATAACTTGACCTCCCCTGGAGTAAGAGGGAACTCCGTCTGTCTGTCTCACTGCTTGAGCTGGAACACTGATATTTCCCTAAAAACTGAACTGAAACATTGGCTCTTCTTGGGTCTCACACCTGTTGGCTTTTGGAATGGAACTATACCATTGGCTCACATGAGCAGATTCCTTATTAAAAAAAATTATCTCCCTTTCTCTCATATATTCTCTCTCTCTCTCTTTCTCTGTGTGTGTGTATATATATATATATATACACATGTATACATATATGTATACATGTATATATATATATATATATATATATACACACACATATATACAAACACACACACACACATTCTATTGGTTCTGTTTCTCTGGAGAGCCCCTCTGACTGATACGACATCCTTCCAATAACACAGCTGATAAGTGGCACCCAAGAAGGCACACATGGTAGTGACGGGTATACTGTGGTGATTTTGGGGAAGGGGGTAGGCGTCCTGGCAGAGGGGACATTCAAAAAATAGGACACGAAAACACCCATACCGTCTACACAGCATATGGGTGCCATTCCTCGACTTTGCCATGATGTATCAGGGCAGCGAGGCTGTGAGAGGGAGGAGCTGGGGACTAAAGGCACTTTGGGAGCAGGAATTAGGAGGCCTAGGCCAGATCCCAAGGCAAGGTTTTTGAGTAGTCATAGAACAATATGCAATGAGCTGGGTGAGGAAAGAAGAGCAAAGTAGAGAGGCAGAGAGGGCGAGGAACAGCCATGCTGGGAGGGTAAGAGAAGGACAGAGAGGCCATTCCAAGATTCTGCATTTTGCCCAAGTGAGCCCCATTTGCTTTCCTTCTAGAGATTGAAACAGCTGCCATTTCACTTTGTCAAATCAAATTTTACCTTATTTTAACTCAAGCCACAGACATTTACTCATCCATTTATTCAACAAATATTTACTGAGTACTTACTATGTGCCCGTGTTCTAAGGTGTTGGTGATACAGCAGTAAACCAAGCAGGCAAAATTCCCTGCCCTCCTGGATCTTCCATTCCTGTGATACGCCACAGCTCCGGGTTACCTGGCACAGACAAACGAGCATCTACCCTCCTGTACTTCAGATCACGGCTCCTTCTCTACTGAAAGCCAAAATGCTGAACTAACTTATCATCCAACAGGTAATTTACAAATACACTATTAATGATAAAAGGACAATATAATTCATGGAAAAGGATTCAAGAGAATGAGAATTACTGCCTCCCAATTTTGTTTGACCCCTTTGAGATCCTGCCCTTAAACTATATGGTTATATAGTGCCTAACAGAACACAAACTGCATTTGACACATATTATTTCACTGCCTGTTCTGAACAATTCTTTCAGTTAGATAAAACAGGTATTACTATTTGCAAATTTGAGAAGATAAATGCTCAAATGCGAATGGTACTGTTTTTACACAGAATTCTGTATTTTCTTTTCCATCTCATGTCAGACCACATGTCCTGACTTTTCTAATCTTTCCCCATTAGTGGGAGAAGGGAAGTATTGAGGTGCAAGAGGCTGGGTAAGCCAGTGGCAGTGAGCTGGCTCGGAGAGATTACTAATCACGGCTAGCCAGGTGGGTGCAAACAGAAGTATGGTGTGGTGGGTGCGGGAGTGGTATTTTATGCTGTAATTGGCCAGGCAGGCCCAATTTATGTGTATTGCGATGTGGGGGAGGAGTGTTATAGGATATTAAAAATTTCTAGGGAACATTTTTTCCCCTCCACCTACGGACAGCCTTTAATGTGCACAGATGTATGGCTTTTTTCTATCAAGCAGATCCCACAAAAAGGAGGCTGAACAGTGAGAATGGAAGGCAGCCAGAAAGAAAAGGGGCAGGCTTCCTTGAAGTCCTCTTTGCGGAAGTTCTTCCTGTGTTTCCCACAATGTGGGTGAAGGAGGACCAGCCCTTCTAGGATGCTCACATGACAGACCCAAGCAATTGCTGCAGCCCCAAGTCAGGGAGACTGCTGAACAAGGACGGATTTTCCTCCAGCAGCATGTGTTCACAGGAGTTTGCCAGTGCCTTTTATCCTCAGCTTGAGAAGTGGGGTTGGGGGCAGGGACTGCTGTCCCCACATTACAGATGAGAAACCTGAGACCCAGATTTGAAGTAATCTATAGAGATCATAAATGAGTTATACAAGTGGAGTGGAGATTTGAATTCAACTATGTCTGACATTTAAACCACAGGTTTTATTTTCTATGCTACAGTTTATTTTCTCTCTCTGCATAAAAGGTGAGGAGGAATTGGTAATTAAATTAAGCATGGTTACTAATTACATATGTTACTATGCTACATATGTGTGTAAATTTAATTATTTGCAAGCTAGAATAAAATTTACTCACAGGGCTATTTTAGTTCATCTCAACTAATTGTGCCTCGCAAAGGCTCAGGGTAACAGTTCTCAACCTTGCTGCCCATCTGGAACTTCTCAAAACCATAGGGGTGTGTGTATGAGTGTGTGTGTCTGTAGGGAGTTGCATGGATATGCGTGGATAGAGTTAACTATATCTTCTGTATTGAGTCAAACTTTCTAAGAGATGGAATACAGAAATTCCCAGGGTACTGATGGATAACCAGGTTTGGCAACTACTGCTAGGTCTGATGTTTAAGCAGAGTTTAGCACTGATGTATGACTTGACCAGGTTTCCCCAAATGGTGTCCAAACAGTGACCATGCTTGTATATGCTCTTAGCTTAGCAAGGCCATAACTTGGTTGGTGTACATGGAACAACTTACCTCTGGTAGACAAAATTCTGTAACGACCTCCGGTGGCCTATGTCTGGTATATCCCTCTACTTTTGAGTGTGAGTTAGACCTGCAAATATGATAAGACAAAATTCACTCTCTTGTTTGGGGTACATAAATGACAAAGGTAGAAGGATTTTGCACATGTGCCCATGGTCCCCAATCAATTAACTTAAATTAATCAAAAAATGAGCTTGGGTGGGTCTGATCTAATAAGATGAGTCATTTAAAAAAGGATCTAGAAGTTAGGGTCAGAAGAAGTAACAGAGATGTTATCCTGTTAACTGTGAAGAAACAAATTGCCATGTTGTGGATAGGGCCACATGGTAGGGGTGGGGAAGTGGCCTCTAAGGCTAAGGTCTTCAGTCCCACAACCTCAAGAAGCTGAATTTTACCAAGAGCTAGTGAACATGGAAGAGGACCCTGAGCTTCAGTTGACAATGACAGCTCTGGACAACATCTTGATGTCAGCCTGGTGAGACACTGAGCAGAGGATCCAACTTACCAATGCCTGGATTCCTGACCCATGGGAACTGTGTTTTTTCAAACCTCCAAGTTTGTGGTAATTCGTTACACAGCAATTAAAAAAAACACACAAAACAACAACAACAATAAAAAACTATTATACTACCAAAGTCAAAAATAAAGATTTGTTTAGGATAATGGCTAATAAAATTTTTAAAATCTTGGAACTATTTCAATGCTTTTGTTTATTATTTATTCTAGGTAAAAAAGAACCACATAGTGAAAAAAAAAGGTCTCAAGGTCAGACGTACTTGCATCCAAATCTCCACTCACTTCTAACCCACATTTGGGGTGTGTGTGTGTGTGTGTGTGTATAAGCTAAAATGTATTATAATTTAAAAATAAAGATATCATTCACATATCACAAAATTCATTATTCTAAAGTATACAGTCCACTAATTTTTAACATATTCACAAAGTTGTGCACCCATTATGAATACTTTCGTCATCCCCAAAAGAAACTCTCTGCCCTTTAGCAATCATTCTCTGTTTCTCCTTCTCCCTAACCCCTGCAACCACTTATCTATGTCTATCTCGATGGATTTGCCTGTTCTGGACATTTCAAAATAAATGAAATCATACAATATGTGGCTTTTTGTGTCTGATTTCTTTCACTTAGCATAATGTTTTCAAGATTCATCTATTATACAATAAAAAAAATGTATTATATCCATTGTATGAATATTATTCAGACATAAAAAGGAATGATTTATGGATTTTGTCTTTCTTCTGTTAGGTATATATAGGTTTATAATTATTATATCATCTTGATGGGTTAACACTTTTATCATTCTAAAATGTCTTTCTTTGTCTGTGATAACAACTTTTATCTTAAAATCAATTTTTTCTGTTATTGCTATAGCTACTCCAGCTCTCTTCTGATTACTACTTGCATGGTATATCTTTTTTCCATAATTTTACTTTTAACCTATTTTCATCTTTGAATCTAATGTAGTATCTTAATCACCCTGTTTGTTTAACTATATTTTTGTTATTTTCTTAATAATTTACATAGAGATTAAAATTAACATTTAATTTACCACAATTTAGTTTGTATTAATACCAACTTAATTTCAATAATGTACAAAAACTTTACTCCTGTATAACTTCCGCTCTCCCCTCCTTTGCCATATTATTGTCATACGTATGACATCTTTGTACATTGTTTGCCTATCAACAGAGTTATAATTATTGCTTCAAGCAGTTGTTTTTAAATCTTAAAGGAGAAGAAAAAAATTACATACAGAAAAGACATTTATACTATCTTTTATATTTACTTATTAGTTTTCTTTACTAGTGCTCTCCATTTCTTCAGGTGGATTGATTTAATATCTACTGCTTTTTTTATCTCATCAAGATTAACTTCTTTTAGTATCTCTTATAGGGAAGATGAGCTAGCAACAAATTCTCTTACTTTTTGTTCACCAGGAAATGTTTTTATTTCTCCTGCATTTTTAAAGGATAGTTTTTCTGGATATAAAATCCTTGTCTTTCTGTCAGCTCTTTGAATATGTCATTCCACTGCCTTCTGGTCCTCATGGTTTCTGACAAGCAATCTGCTGTTAATCTTAATGATGCCCCCTTGTATGGGATAAGTCACTTCTTGCTTCTGTAGAGCCTCAAAGCTAGCCATTAGTGAGAGCCTTTTTAGGTCTTACCTGGGTGTATGTACAGCCCTATGTATACACTTGGCTTTCTAAATTCCCAGGAATGTCAGAGGTTTTCAAAGCCCTACTGAATATTTCATTCCACAGCATTTTCTTTTGAGATTTTTGGTTAGCTTTTTGTTTATCCCCACTATTATGGCTGTCACAAAACTGCATTGTTGTACATTTGTCACTGATAGTTTTTGGTAAATGCCCTTAGAGAAAATGCTGTGCACTCTGAGTGAGCTCTGAGTCAGGTCAAATGAAGATAAATCTTCAACTGAGGGTTTCCAGGGAGCTAGTAGACTGGCCAAATATTGTCAATTGTCTGGGAATCCTCAGTGGCGGATAAACTGCTGGTTTTCCCTTTAACTGTGGGGCTATTAGGTTTCAAGGCCATATCAACACCGGGGAGAGGGGTAGGGGGATGGGGCAAGTTATAATATTATGAAGCTTGTTTTTCTTACAGAGATTCAGCTGTTTTTTTTTTTTTTCCAATAAATACTCCTCAGCTTATTACAAATCTTCGGTTAATTTTCAGAGTTTTGAATGTTTTAATTTTGACAATTTTTGCCTGTGTTCTCTTTGTTTCTATGAAGGAGCATATTTTTAGAGGTCCTTATTCTGCCATTCCCACTGATGTCATCCTGTCTAGCTCATGTTTATCCTTCAAGATTTTTCTTAGGATTCCTCACTTCCTGTTTTTATAAGGCAGGGTAATAATAGCTGACCTAACCTTACCCTGGGTTTATGGTAAGAACTAAATGGGATAATATGTATATTTGACACATAAAGAGTTCAAAAGAAGAGCAAGTTGAAATTGAATGTACACTGTTATAATACTTTTGTTAAGATACCTATCAGTCTAGTGCTCTGGCAGGTAAGTCTGGTTCTCCTCAACATTTGTGCTTCCTCTTCCAGCATGTAGAGCTGTTGCAGGGAAATGATTTCTTAGCCATGAACTATATTTTTCCCCTCATATACCTTATATCTAAGGGATCATGTAATTGGTTTTCATCAATGCATTGTAAGTAGTGTGTTGGTGCTGAGTCAAAAAGGTTAAAAGACAAGTGTGCTTTTTTTTCCCTTTCTCTCAGTTTGATACATAAGAGCATGCTGACCTTGGGAGCTATGTGTTGAACGTAATGGAGCTACAAGATGAAAGGAGTCTGGGACCCTGTATCATACTTGGAAGAACATTCATTTGGGTTTTTTTGACTGATAAATAAATTTTTCTTGTGTTTGATCCATTAATGCTTTTTGTGTTGTTTTGTTAGAATTATAAATTAATGTATTAGGATATTTAGATAGAATTACCCTAATACAAGAAGCAGTTCTATAAAAGCACTGCTGTTACAGGATAAGGTGTGTATCTGGTCAATACATGATCCTGTATGTAGTAGTGGCATTTGGTAAAATTATTTCCCCTAATCATGTGTATTTGAGGATCTCATAGTAAGGGCCTCTACTATGTAGTCAGCCAATCTGGGCATACCTGGACATGTCTATCTGGGTTGGTATAATGAGCTGGTAAAATTCTTTTTGGACAGAGAGAAGAATTCATAGCTGTCAGGTTGGGGTTGATGACTTGTTCCTTAGAAAGAACACTCTCCCAAGAATGAATGGCTAGCATTTAACTTCCTAGATAATACATTAGACTGAGGAAGAATGGGTTCCTTTTATGTAGGTCCAGGAAAGCTTCCCTAGGCTAAGGTCAGACTCTTGAAAGAGATTATGTCAGGGTGGAAATATCTGGCTAGTGGATTGATGTCAGTTTTCACATCTGGAGAGTCATTCTGGGAGTCAGAAATGTCAAGAAAAAGTTGAGAAAATGCCATGAGGTGGGAGCAGAGGACACTTGCAGTGATTTTGGACACATGTGAGACACCCCAGGGACCCCTTGAATCAGAGGGATGTGGGCTAGGGATTCTGGAGATTTTGCCAGTGAGGGTTATGTAAGGGACAGCTCTTTTGTTGCTTTATTATTACATACATTTCTGGTTGAACCATCAGCCTTTTGAAACCTGAAATGCAGCCTATACATATACTATGACGAGCTGGGTTGTGCAGCTTACAATGGAGGCAGAAAAAGATGCTGTGATTTGCGTCTGTCCTTTGCTCATTCTCTTTCATTGTCTGAAGTCCACTTTTTTCCCTAATCGTATGACCACTGGGACTAGAGATCCCACAGATGGAGTTCTGAGAAATCCAGGGGAATGTTGTAATAAGAAACTGTGTCCTATTGATCTTCTCCCCTCCCAGTAAGCTCTGTATTTGGATTGCTTTGGATGTGGGGGGAATGGGGCAAGGGCAAACATCCAGGAACTTCCATTTCCAGGAGCTTTGTGGTTTATACTCAGAAACTCAGTGAACTGATAATGATGGCAAGCAGAGGTTAAATCCCCATCTCATCATCAAACTGGGAAGAATAAAGGATTTGTATTCAGTCACACAATGTGGAATGAGGGCAGCTCTTAAAATGATTGCTTAGGGTGCTTTTTTCACACAGCCTCTGTCTATCCGTATGTGACAAAGGCTGCTTAAAAAGAAACTTTTGACCAGATATATAATAAATGAGAAATGCCCTTGGGAAAAGGGAAACACCTGTTTTTTCCCAGTTGGCTCAATTCCTACCAATTAATTCTTCAGGAATGTTTAGGTGGTAGACATCAAGAATACAGCACCCCCTCTCCCTTAGCCCCCCTACCCAACACAAGTCCCTTTGGCATTTAAAATTAAGAATTGTTTTTTTCCTTTGGCAAACTGGCTTGCCTTTATACTGCCTCTATGTGTCCCTGAACGTACACAAACCTAAGCTTGAAAAAAGCCTGATGTGGGAACGATCTGTAGAAACAAGGGAATGCCTTTGCTTTTGACCATACATGGATCTTGGCACTGCGCATGGGGAATTTTCTCTGGCTGTTACACAGCCTCTGCCCTGTGCCCTTGGTGGGCAGACAGCTGTGCTTTCTTTAGCATGGAGGATTTTGGAGAGTGACCGCTAAAAACCTCACATGCTTTCCTCTCACAGAAGGGCCCTGCCCCAGGATCTCAGCCAGAGCAGAAATGACCCAAAGGGAGATGTTCTGAACATCCTCTCCCGTGAAATCCATTTCTACTCCTCACCACAGCTTTGCAAGAACCTCTTTTGTGACTGCCTCTTGCAGAAGTTCAAAAAAATTTTCTTTTCCACTTAATTTACTTTCCAATGTCTTACTCATACTTGGCTTCTGTCTTTATTTTACTTCTGTGAGAGTTGAAGGTAGTAATATGATTTAATAGCCACATATACACCTTCCCACACGGGGGCTGCATCCTTGTTACATTACAAGTCCGCAGCTCCCCATTTTATTCCTCGAAATCAAGAGGAAAACCCCCAACAGAACATGCTAGATAATTAGCTTGGCTACTGTTTGCTGCAGAGCACATTTTTGGTTGGTTCTGGCCTCCGTGGAGGGAGCAGTCAGAACAACGGCCCTGCTGCAGCCAGACCCCGGCTCCCCCACTGCAAGCCCTTAATTGTTTATGAATTAAGCTTTTGCCAAACAAATCTACACATTGTCTAAACCCTCCAACCCCAGAGTACATTCCAGCCCGCCCACGAATGTGCAGTGCGGGGCTGCTCTCTGAAATGTCTCATTCCATCCTTGGCAGAGTTGGTTGGGATTCAAACTTTTTTTTTTTTCACCTTTATTGGCAGCACCAGCTTAATATGGAATTGTTTCTGATCCCCTTTAAATGACAGCACAGGTGTCAGCACTCAAAGCTGAACTCACATCTCTGCCCCATCCCCCGAGAACAGTGTCCCTTTCTGTTCCACAGCTAGTCTCCAGCCCTGAAAGTCAGGAAGGCCCTGGTGGAAATGCCTTCCAAGCACACAGTGGATAGAGTAACCCAGCAGGAATAAGCCAACAGTTGCTGCTTGGTATTTGAACATCATTTAATGAGTGCCCAGAATTCATCTGTAAATGCACATTGTTAATTTAGGGCCTGCTATTCATTAATTAGGGGGTTAGTGGCAAGTGCCACTGAGCTATCTGCAATGTTTAAGGTTACGTCAAGCCCTAGTAAACGGCCTGCTGATAACAAGATGCATCCATCTTCATTACTCGGCCACTCCTGTCTCACTTTGCTCAGCATCTTCGAAGGGCTGTGCTTCTTGGAACTGAAGAATTAAACTTTTATCCAAACCAGATTCTGCTCTTTCACCTCTTCTGATTCCTTGAGTATTTCCCATTTATTTTGCCTAAATGACATCTGATTACCTAACATGGAGTGGAGCAGGGTCTTAACCTAAAACAGTCTGCAGATCTCAATCCTCAGCTGGAAAGTTCCAGTGGGTTAACGCTGAGGAAGCCCTCCCATTTCCATTTCATCTGATACTAGGCTCAGTGTGAAAGAAAGAGTTTCTGATTTTTCTCCTCATAATGTTGCAATTCCAATAGAATTTTTTTAAGCCAGAGAAATACAGGAAATTAATTTGAAACCTGAAGAATAAATGTCCCTATTGGTTCGAGTTTACTTTTGCAGCGTTTCTCTCTGAAAATATGTATTATCTGAGGCAATTGCGGTGCCAAATGAAATAATTCCAACCACCTAAAGGGCCCTACATGTCGAGCCTCAGCTGTACAAACGCAGTCCTGTTGGAGGTACACGCTCAGTCACCGGAGGGGCTCCAAACCTGCACTCCTTTTCCATTTTTAGGCCTGCAATCGAAGCAGGCAGCTAGAGAGAACATTTAGGGAGATCCTGCACTTAAAGAAAATTATATAAGTACAAGTTTGTTTATCCTTCAAACGCTAGGTTAGAGGACGTGCGTAAAATCTAACTTCCATTGACAGATGGTCTCTATAAGTAGTTGATTCTCAGAAAGGAGACAGCTACCTGGCATGGCTGTTTAACACATTAGGGTGCTTGCGGGGAGAGCCTACTGCTCCTATGAACCATGGTTCAATTTTAAGCATCACTGACTGGGATGGGTTATTGTAACTGTTTTGAGAACTGAGCTTGGAAAGCCTGATGCTCAGTGTGTGCAAGGGAGAGGAGAGGAGCAGGGGGAGGAGGAGCTGCCTACTGGAATGATAGCCCAAGGGAGGGTATCTGAAAACCTTTGCACCACTGAGCTGGCACACTTATCACAGGGTCACAGTCTATACCGGGGGCCTGCAGTGCGCTGCTGTTTGTGGTGCATGCTGCCAACTGGCTTAGAAAATGCAGATTCCCCTCTCAGATAGAGAGAGTAGGAGGCAAAATGTCAGCTGACTGACATTCCCAACAATAGGCTTCCTCACTCAGGACGCTGGAGTGTGGATCCCAGCCTGGTCTGCCTGGTCGGAGGCTGCTCTTCCTAGAATGGGCTCCCCTCTCTCAGCTCTTACGGTGGAGTAGCATTCGGCTGGGGCACCCTGTCCCTTCTCACAGGCTGGCAGGAATGCCATCTTGTTTTTTCTCCTTTTAATTTCGTAATTAAATTCCACAAACACTACCATTAAAAAAAAAACAACAAAACAAAACAGGTGAGCTGTATTTGTGGATCATCTTCTTGTTCTACGTCTTACTAAACACAAAATGGAAAATGCCGCAGAGACTGTAGGGAGAAAAAAACAAAGCAAACAAAAGGCTTGGTTTGTAATACTTAGTCACGAAGTTACCTACATTATATGCGATTGAAAGAGATGATCTTAAGCCGAGGATTTCTTAAATTTACCAGAATGATGCGCTGGACACTTGAAGTAAGAGCCCTTTGAAACTGATGTGCTGTGGAATAAAGCACATTCTTTCTTCAGAAAAGAGAAAGTCAAGATATTGTGGGGGCACCAGGAACAATGAAGCCAATGAAACGGAGGTCAGAGCTGAAGGTTTCTGCTAGAAGCAAGCTATACACAGGTATTTTAATTTTTTTCATTCAGACAGAAACTCTGCTGTAGGACCTGAAGCACTGCATGCAGTCTGCTAGAAAGAAAAGCACTCAATTGTTCAATTTTTATCATTCAATATTATATTAAAAATTTTTAGGCTCTTCAGGTCAAGGCGACTTTTAAAAGGTTAAAAGCTATTCAAAAGGGTTACCATATCCATAAAAGCAAATGAGATTAAGCCTAAAGACTGATGGAGGAAAAACAATAATTTAGATAAACTGCCACCGCCTCAAAATGTTTTGACTTTGACCAGGGAAAGGGAATTCAAAGATTCTTGGATTGGTTGTCATATCAAAGAAAGATTCATTAAACATGATGCAATTATTCTTGTGCTTTTTATTGTATGGGGTTTTTTAGACTAGGTTCCACCTTTCTTTAGTTACATTCTTCATAATGGTTGAGGAGATGTAATTGCAGGGCTCCAACTTCCATCTGTCAACTATTGACCTTGCTGGTTGTGCATCTGTAACATCAGACACTGTTGTCATGGAAAGAATTATGATGTTTCAATCGAATGTATTACAAAGTTAACAAATCTATAACATGATCTGGATCACATGGAAGGGTTTAGAAAATATGTTTCAGAGACCTCAGAGAAAAGCAAATAGGATATCCCCATTAATGTTTCATTCCACTGGTTGCCATTAATTGAGAAAGATACTGTATTACAACAAAAGAGCTAAATTTGAACCTCAAACTCTTTGGAAGTGAGGACTCCAAATCAAAATGTGGGTTCAGCAACTGAGACAAAAACGGTTATAGGCTCCCAATATGAAGTTATGCATTCATATCATTGATTCACTTGGTGGAATCAGACATTATGGAATGTCTGCCCTTATTGGGTCTCTTTAATTTTTGTTCAAAGTACTTAAAAATATGCTTTAGTATGGTTTATATCTCATCTCTGAAAACTGAATCTGCCAGAAGGTGGATCTCTCAGGGCCGGTAGCTTAGCCACGGAGGGGATTGCAGCAATCAGGGCTAGTTGGTATGTACTCAAAGATCTAAGGCTATAAAATAATAAATTTCTTGACAAAAAAGTGATATAAAAATATAATTTGATTTGCTGTGAAAAACTGGGTCTAGTTTGACAAAACTAAAATGGATAGAAATAATATTCTTGGCACTTAAATTTTATTTTCATTGTCCTTTGTCTGAACAAATAAATATTCCAAGTAAGCGAGGGGCTAAAATTTTCATTTCGTGAGAAATATTCCCTCACAAAGAGTTTTTGTGCTATATATCTTCCATTTGTATAAATTCTAAAAGGAGAATGGTTGTTATGGACATTAAAATAATTGGGTTTCTTGGATTCCAAAATGGCAAAGCAAAGGTGACATGTCTGAGCTGACAAAAACACAAGCGTGCTTGGCCCCGCCTGAAGAAAATCTACTATGTGAAATCAAAACTTTACAGATGAATAAATTAGGGGATGATTATTCATATTGTAAAAGAGTCTTTAAACAATTCCCCTAGGATTCTTTTCAAGGCTGAGCTCCACTAGTTCATGTAAGTGTTTGTATGCAGATCATTAACTATTTGACAGGCAGGCTGGAAATGCAGGTAGAGAGAAACAGGGAGGTGGGAGGGAACATGCAAGCAGTAGGAGAATCACTGATACCTGAGGATCACCAGTCTCAAGGTAAACATTGATAAAACAATAATGAAAATCAAAGCAAAACTATCATATTTACTTACAGGATACGCTTTCTACACAAGAGCTCTTGGAGGCAGACTACTTGAGTTCAAATGCTAGCTCTGCCGCCTATTCAGCTGTGTGATCTTGGAGAGGTTACCCAACTTCTCTGCATGCCAGCCTTGTAGGGTTGTGTAAGAGTTACATGAGTTAATATATATAAAGCATCTGAACAGTGACCCGACACATAGTAAATGCTGTGTGCATGCTTCTAAGATGATTCTGGAAAAGACATCACAAAATATCAGGTATTCTCCAAAGCAGAGATGATTAGCATGGTCATGAGACTGGAAATGATTTCACAAAAACAAAATACTCTTCTAGCTCCAAAATGAAAAGATAAACTGAAAACATTGAGAAATGAATACTGTTTTCTCTTTGGGTTTCCCGAGGAAGTCAATCTGAAATTTAATCTTGTTTGAAATTATTGTTCTAACTTTAGTTTTCTAGGGGTTTGGAGAAATTTGTACCTTTGGCAAGTACATAGAGGAGTCAGACATGTCGTATCTATTGATTTTTCTATGTTAAAAGACTTTGATTCGCCTATTACATTTTTCATCGTAAATACAATAGTACACAGATGGAAATATAACTTTCTTATTTGTGGGAAAGAAATTGTCTTGCTTAGTTGACTTCACTTGGTTCACACAAGAATGAGCTTGCCCTGTGCATTCTATGCAGTGCATCTGCTTATGAAGAGTTTTCATCTTTGAATGGACACGAATTGATGCTTTCCGAAGACACAACCAGTAGTAACAAGGTGTCCAAATTTGTTCTTCTAGGCTGACTACATGGTTGAGTTTAACAGGTTGCCAAGCCAGAAACAACAAAAATGGGCATGAAAGTTGGGGGGTGTGTGCAGATAGTATGGCACTAGGACTCTGAGAGTCAGGAAGATGTAGGAGGAACACAGGCTCATTGCAGCTGAGGTAGCCCGTGTTGGGACTCTGCAGTCCACAGTTGGCTTTACCACGGCAGGCCTGACGTGCACATGAGAAGGCCCGGACTGTTTTAAGGGCAAGAAATGATTCTTTTATTAAATTATAAAATGATCCCCTAATTATTTAATGTTTTCTCATTTTATACCCCTGAACTGTTCGTCCACTCAGAACAGGTTTCCCTGTCTGGCCAGCCCTCTGGTCATGTCATAAGACCCTCTACTCTCTCACACTCTATCCCATATCTTGGTTGGATACAGGTTGAATAAAAATATGCTTTCTGCTCCTCACACTTAGTTTATGTGAGTGAATGCTGATGGAAATGGGTAAGTAAATAGTTTTTAAGTGCAAGAGATCAAATTACTTCCTTCACAACTTGAAGTTCTTGACAGCTTTGGAAATACTATGCTTTTTTTCAAATGTTAAAGTGGGTTGATCTTTCCCTAGCCTCGTAGCAGACTGCCAAATTATCAGCTTTCAATATATTATTTTTTGAAAAAAATTTAAGTGACTTGATTCATTTTGGGGAGAAATTTCTCAAATTCAGAAAACTTAAAATCATAAAATCATGTAAATGCTTTTATTTCTGACTTGAGAGTTATTTGGAATAAGGGACAGAACTTTGCTTAAGTGAGACCTCATTTAGTTGCATTTAGTTAAACAGTGATCTCTTATTGGATATTCCCTGCGTGTCCATTAACCTGCTACATGGTAGCACCAAGAAATCAAATTTTGTTAAACTTGCTTATAACTCAGTTTCTCCTAAAGCAATTTGGTCTCCCAAGCTTATGTTCCCTGTTATATTTTCTCACTATATACTTACCCTTCACTACACTTAATACCAGTATAATTGAGCAATTTATTTGTGCAATTATTTGCTTAATGTCTGTCATTATGGATAGACAGTAAGTTCTCTCACTATAAAAGCACAGCTTTTTAATTCATTACAGATGAACACTTAGCACAGGATCACACACATAGTAGGTGCTCAAAAAAACATGTTGAATAAGCAAACAGATACTGGTAAATTTTCTGTGCTTATTCTACTTTGTTGTAATTAAATATGTATACCATATAAGTCATATGAAATTCTTTTTTATTTAAAAAATGTTACTTTTAAACTTTACATATATATTGGTTAAAATATTCAAACTTACATAGAAGGGAAATGAATGAAAAGTAAAATTTATCCTCACTACCTCCTACTGATCTCCAAAGATTTCCAAAGATAATGATTTTAATTGCTTCTCCTTTTGGCATTCTGACATTGACCATCTTATCTCTAAATAATATTGTATTCTTGATTTTCTTAAGACTTCAGAGAGTATCTATTGATCTACAGGTGAAAGATGGAAAATTTCATAAATTTATACTTTTTCTCTCTTCCCTATACCCCTCTAAGTTCTGATTTTTTGTTGGTTTGTTGTTTAGTTATTCAGTTGATTCTCTTTATTACTTAGCATTATACTTACTTTACGTTTTTTTCAATCCCCAGCTTTAGATTGGCTCTATTTTCCCTACACTAGATGAGATGAGAAAATCAGCTCACCTATACTTTCTTTCTTCTTTTCTTCCTCCCTGCTGACTTCTATCATCTGAACCACTACATTTTACTTTTAGAGTTTAACACAGTTTACATGTAAATGTGAGTGTAATAATTTACACTTACACATTGATATTTTTACATTTATACCATTTACATTTTGGTTTTGTAACCATAAATATGCATTGCCTATAGTTAAATTTAAAAAATATAAAAATCTGAAATAATATTTAAACATTATGATTATATGACTACCACTCTCTCTAGAACCAGATAGTATAATTAGATACATGGAGAAAGCAGTGTAATTTCATGTTGCTTCAAATACCAAAGTCAAAAGGATATATATATATATACACACATTATACATATATTATTTATGTATAATACACATGTGCATGTTTATCAACAATTGCTCAAAATGGCATATTTTACTTTGCTTCACATTGTACCATGAATTTCTTTTACTTCTGTTTTCTCATGCACATTACCATCCTCAATCCATGTCCAATTAATATAAATTAATTTTTTTCATAAAGTTCTCTAATTTCCTTCTATTTTGTACTCATTACTTTCTTGGCCTATTGCTCATTCTGAGATTTCTTTTGTAGTACTTCTAGGTCAGGTTATTCTGTTCTTGGATTCCTTTTCTTCCTCTTTCTTGGATTATTTTTCATACTACTATGGTATATCCACAAAATATTTGCTTTACAAAAGATGAAAATAATCTTTTGAGTTCTTTCATGTTCAAAAATACCTTTATTTTTCACTTAAATTTTGTCTACAGTTGTACTTGATATAGAATTCAATGTTTAAAATTGCTTTATAGTCTTAGTATCTTGTGCTGTTCATAAGACAGTGATGTTAATCTGATGCTTATTTCTTTTTGAGTAATCACTTGTTTTCTTCTCTGAATGTTTTTGTAATTTTTTCTTCATGCTTGGTGTTCTGATATTTTGCAAAGATACATTTTGTGCATATTTTTTCTACTTGACATTTGGTGGGGTTTGTCAATTGTAGAGTCAGTAATTTTTCTAGCTGAAGGAAATTTTATCTATTTTCTTTTGTTATTTCTTTGATTATTTCAACTCATTCTTTGTTTATAGTGTCTCCTTCTAAAATACCTATACAGATAGGTATAGAACCTTCTGGATCTATGTTCCATGTCATTGTTTTTCAAATTTTATTACATTAAAAAAATAAAAAACTTTTTTTATTTTTAAGAACTTATGGCAACCTCTTTTTATATTAAAAATGAGATATATTTTTGAATTTTTAGAATACTGGTTAGAAATTTTTAATTTTCTCTTTTATTTCTTACATTATTACTATTTCTTTTGGGGTTTTTCTATTTATTCATTTTTGTCTTTATTTTTCTGCTACTTGATTTCCCTTAACTGTCTGGTAATCCTTGGCTGATTGATAATTTTTTTTGCGCAAAGGACTACATTTAATACTATAACTAGCTGGCACGGATAACCATTTTACATAAAAAACCACTGTCCTGAATGGGAGGGCTGCCTTGAGGCCCTGTGTCAGAGTGAACCCTATTGAGAAGTGGCTTTTTCTTTCTAGTATATGAATAGGCTTGGGACACAACAGCTGCCAAATAAATCAAATTCTCCATATATGGAGGAAGAAGAGGGGTTTTACATAGCCCAGATTTCTGAGGATGGTCTTCCAGTCACAAGTCCTTACTACTACCCTTTAGTGATTTCTAACTGTATGTGCTTGGAGACTGGACAGAGATCTCTCAAGGAAAATGATTTCCACTTCCACTATATCTTTTTTCTATGTGTGTATCTTCAGCTGTGATTTACTCTATTAGAGTTTATCTCACAATATAATCCAGTCTGCCACTTGTCTTCTGGGGCTTCCTCAAATTTTCTGATCTGCTAATGTCACCCTCCTTTCTCCTCCCCTTCCCTCTTTTTTTTTGGGGGGGGGTTGTTTCAAGTCCTGCCAAAAATTTATTTATTTTCATATGTCTATTGTCATTTCAATGGGAATTTAGAATGGAGTAAAGGCAAATGTAGGTCTGCCCATCATCTCAAACTAGGAAACTATATAGCTGTCGTAGAATCCCTCTAAATAGTTATCTGAACTTGGCTAAAACTCAGCTGGCTGTTCACAAATAGACAGACCTAACTGTAAATAGGTAAATTCCCATACAAGTTCCCCAGACCTTGGTAATTATTCTTCATGGATCAAGTAGGATTTAACAGTGTTAAAGGCTTTAGATGATTCTAAATTGTTCCCTGAGCCTCTTGGCAGTTTCACATGTGTATAGAAAAGAGTATGATCACAAAACAAAGTAACTATAGAGATGTATGTAACTGAAGAAGACTAAAATAAAATTTAAAGTTAAAGCAGAATTCGAACTGGCTTAGAATTTACTTTGAGGTGTACATATTTTTATGTTGGTTGGGCTTGACCAACTCTACCTTGGCTTTGCCAAGAAAATAATTGATGTAATCACAGAGCCAAGAATGATAACATGTGAAGATCTGTGGAGGATTGGCAGGACCCCAGATCACTGGGAAGAAGCCAATGGAGTACCTATTTTTAAAAGGCAATAAATAGTTGTTTGAGAATACATGACCTTTTATATAGAGAAAAAGCAGTGCATATGATTATCTTAACCCAAATAAGTTTTAGATGGTCTTATACAGTAATGGTAATAATGAGTAGAGGAAAAATGTATTAATATATTATACCAATATAACATTAAGTATACAAAACTGAATAAAAGTTTTTTACTGGAAAAAATTGGATTTTTATTTATTTTACTTATTATTACCATCTTATTAGGATTTTCATCCATATCTTGTTAAGCATCTAGATAATTCAAGATGTCTGGATTTTGCCATGTTCCTCCATTTTTTTTGTCCAAATATATTTTCTCATTTAGATGCTTCCAATAATCACAAATATAATGTTAAATTGAAAATTTTAACAGTCATTGTTCAGATGAAAATTCCTTTCTTGATATGTATGTAGGATATATGTTAAAATTTGCATGTATGACTGAAACCTTGTAGTGGCCACCTTACTCTAGAATTTTAAATTAAATAAAAATATGATTTCAACAGACTAAGTTATTCCTCTAAATAAAACCAAATAAAATGAAACAAGTGCTAATATCAGGTATTTTAATTAAGAAGGGAAAAACAATCCCTACAAATTTGAAGTGGGGGAGAACTATTAGGCAACGATTGGGTGAAAGAAAAAGATCAAGAGTCCCTCAGAGACCACAAGCATTACTATCCACCAATTCTAAAATTTGATGAGATCTTTCATACCTCTGACCTTTGTATATGTTTCCACTGCTGGGAACTACTTCTTTTCCTTCTTTATCATGCAAATTCTCCTCTCATCTTTCCAGTCTAAACCCTGTGAAGACTTTCTTGCCTCATATTTTGAGTTAATTTCTCTGTCTTGTTCCCTTAGTATTTTGTACATTCAGATAAAACAAATATTTGTTGAGTGCCTATTACCTACCAAGCACTACACTATGAAATAATAATGATATCGCAGGGGCATAAACTCATGATGATTATCCTTATTTAACTAATTGAGGAAGCCCAGGTCCTGAGAAGGTACATGAATTGCCCAAGGTTACACAACTAGCAAGTAGCAAATACAGATTTAAACTATATAATTATTTGTTTACAGTTCTTTTTCCATCACTGGCCTTTAAACTCTTCAAAGGCAGAAAAAATATTTTATTCATCCCTTTCTCCTAGCAGCTGCACAGTGCCTGGCACATGGTCAAAACATATTTGCTGAACAAATAAATTAATGAATAAACAATGTAGTGAACTTGCATTAAAGACAGGCTGTACTTAAAGTGTAAATAATTTACTTTTCTCATCTCTTGAAAGTCAGCATTCAGTAGATATTCATTAACATTCCCACCTCCATTCTTTACTCAGACTTTGGTTTAGGTAGAAGCATTATAATGAGTGGTGATGTTAATGAGGACAGTAAAAACAGTTAAAGGAACGAGGTGTGCTTAAGATAGAAGCACCAAGCTCATGGTTTGGTTTAGCCTCATAATGTTACAAAATAATCGGTTCATTTCTAATTAGGTATTTATTTATATTTAATGTGTATAAGGTACTTCATCAGTCGTCATGGGAGTAATAAAGTATGTAGGCATAGTCCTTGACTTCAAGTTTCTAACTTCAGCAAAAGAAAGAATTTAAGAGATACCTGTTCATAATGACAGCACAGGGTAAGATGTGTCAGGGCTACTGGAGTCATAAAATAACGTGCCAAATGATGAGGGAAGATTCTATAAAGGATTTAGATGTTTGCTAGGCCTTGGACAAGACCTGTTAGGTGATAGGTTCTTACTGTTTGTTAAATGTTGAGTGTCATTTTAAAGGTCAAAGTTTAGGGGATGCTATGATTTGAATGTGCCCCCAAATTTCATGTGTTAGAAACTTAATCCCCAAATTCATGCGTTGATGGCATTTGGAGGTGGGGCCTTTGGGGATTAGTTAGGACTAGATAAGGTCATTAGGGTGGGGCCCCTTTGATGGGACTGGTGACTTTATAAGAAGAGGAAGAGAGTCTGAGCTGGTATACCCTTCCTCGCCTGCCCAGTGATGCCCTCTGACATGTTATGATGTAGCATGAAGGCTCTCAGAAGATGCCAGTGCTTGATTTTGGACTTCCAAACCTCCACAACTGTGAGCTAAATAAACCCCTATTCTTTATAAATTATTAATACCTACTTATAGCAACAGAAAATGGACTAAGACAGAAAGTTGGTACTAAGAAGTGTGGCTGTCACTAATAATAAATACCTGAAAATGTGGAAGCAGCTTTAGACCTGCATAATGGGTAGAGGCTGAAACAGTTTTGAATTGAATCCTAGAAAAAATCCTGTATTGTCATAAATGGAGACTTAAGGCAAGGGCTTAGGAGAAGAGACAACAGGGGAAAGTCTGGAACTCCTCAGAGATTACCTAAGTGGCTGTGACCAGAATGCTGATAGAAATGTGGACAGTAAGGGCCATTACGATGAGGTCTCAAGGTACGAGGAGGAACAAGGTATTGGAAACCAGAGTAAAGACCATCCTTGTTATAAAATTTCAAAGAATATGGCTGCATTGTGTCTGTGTTCTAGAATTTTGCGGAATGAAGAACTTAAGAATTATGAACTAGGATATCTGGTGGGAAAAATGCCTAAGCGAAAATGCCTTCAGGCTGCTTCATGGCTACTTTTAACTGCTTACAGTGAAATAAGTGAGCAAAGGGATTGCTTAAAGATAAAATTTATAATTAAAAAAGATTTGGAAAAGTATCAGCTTGGCTGTGTGGCAGAGAATGAAAAAGCATTTTCAGAAGAGAAAACCAAGGGTGTGGTCCAATGACTGTTTGCTAAGGAGATTAATATGGATAGCAGGGATCATTCAGACAATGAGAGAAAAACCCCACAGACATTTCAGAGATCTCTGAGGCTGCCCCTCCCATCACAAACCCAGAGCTCTGGGAGGGCAGAAAGGTTTCAGGGGACAGGCTGCTGCCCAGGACCATTTTGAGTCTCTGCTTACCACATTCTGACACTTCTCACTTGGGTGGCACTTCTCAGCCACTCAAGCTGTGGCTCAACTGGCCCCAGTTGTGGCTCAACCTAGTGCTCCAGAAGATACAAGCAATAAACCTTGGTGGCATCCATGTGGTGCTAATTCTGCAGGGTCACAGGGAGCAAGAGCTGTGGAGGCATGGCAGCCTTCCCCTGATTTCAAAGGATGTATCAGACAGCCTGGGGGCCCAGGCAGATTTGTCACAGGGAAGGAGCCACTGCACAGAGCCCCAATTAGGAAAACGTCAGGTGAAAATATGGGATTGGATCTGCCCCAGAGAGTTCCCACCAGAGGAGTGCCTAGTGGAGCCATGAGAATGGGAATGCCACTGAGATCCCAGAACCATAGAGCTACCAGCATGTGACATGAGCCTAGGAGAGCTGAAGGATGGGCTAAGTCCAGGAAAGCCAGAGAGGTGGGGCTGCCTGAAGCCTTGGGGACCCCACTCCAACACAAGTGTGCCTAGCAGGTGAGAAATTATTCCAGAGTCTTAAGATTTAATGTCTGCTTTGTTGGATTTTGGACTTGTTTGGGGCCTGTTATTACTTGCATCTTGCCTATTTTTCCCTATTGGAATGGAAAGGTTTGTCTTATGCCTGTCCCATCATTATATCTTGGAAGTAGATAACTTGTTTGATTTCACAGGCTCACAGCTGGAAGAAATTTGCCTCACAATGAATCATGCCTTGAATTTCACCCATATCTGATTTAGATGAGACTCTGAACTTTTGAGTTGGTGCTGGAATGAGTTAAGACTTTAGGACTATTGGGATGGAATAAATGTATTTTGCAGGTGAGAAGGACAAGAATTTTGGGGTCCAGGGGTAGAATGCTCTGGTTTTTGAATGTGTCCCCAAATATTACCTGTTAATTGCCAAATTCATATGTTGATGACATTTGGAGGTGGGGCCTTTGGGAAGGAAATAGGATTAGATAAGGCCATGGTGGGGGCCATGATAGGACCAGTGGTTTTATGAGAAGAGGAAGAGAGACCTGAGCTGGCATGCTGTTGCTCTCTTTCCATGTGATGCCTCCACCATATTGCAGTAAGAAGGAACTTACCAGATAAGGCTCCTTGACCTTAGACTTCCCAAACTCCAGACTATAAGAAATAAATTTCTTTTCTTTGTAAACTACCCAGTCTCAGGTACTCTGTTATAGCAACAGAAAATGAACTAAGACAGGGCAAAAGTCTATTCACTTTTTCATGTATTCATTTACTCAACACATATTTGGATGTATTAATAATACATTATTATTAATTATTAATGTATTAATGATACATTAGATACTGGACACTCTTCTAGGCAATGAGATATTGGCCATTATCACAGGCGTGGATCTTTCTTCAAATGCATTCACGCTGTGTTCTATTCTTAAGGAAGAATCAAATCTCAGGGTTGGAAAAGAAATTTACAGGCTGTAAGATCCACCTAGTCTTCAGTTCTAACTTCTGCAATAGTAGTACCTATCAGAGGATTAATATAAATGCTAGATTTTATGCATATATTTTTCACTTTATTTTCAGAAAATTTACCGAAACAACAATAAGAGGAAAACACAAATATGACTCAGGCTCTCTTACCTGGTTCCATCTCCGTGGCAAACGACCATAAGTGAGGACTTAAAGCTGCAATAAATGATCATCTGTATATTAAGAAATAAACTGACAATTAGTCCAGAGAAATTTTTCTTATTGATATTAGATCCAAGCTACTAGTTACATTTACTTAACCATTCTCTGCTAATAGAGCTTATAATCCCTGTTATTGAGCTGGAAAACAAACATTCTAAAGTAATTTATTTTTACCATCAACATTTGCAAAAGAAAAAAAAAGGGAGAGAGACTTAGATGCTTCAAAACAAGGCTTATTTAACAAAAATCATTTTATAGAAATAAATGTTTGCTTCTAAGATTGAAAACCTGCCACAATTCACGTTGGCCTAATATGTTTTCAATGTGACAAAATACTTGACAATTGGCAAATGATTAACAAGTAGAAAAAAAAGGACACAGAGACACTCATCTGTGGAGGGATGAACGAGGGAAGGGGTGGATGGAAGAAGACCCAGGTGGAAATATTTGTTTTGCTTTTCAGAATAATTGTATTAGTTATTCTGTGGGCTACTGCTGAGGAAAAGCACCGAAAGGCAGGGTCCAGTTGGCTTCATTTCTCTTTCACTTTGTCGGAAACCTACACAATGAATCTTCCAGTCGCTCTCTTCATCCTGTGGCCATTTCTTCTCTCCTTTCACCAAAGAGCTGGTTCTGAGTGCCACCCTGGCCCAGTCCTCCCCTTCCCACCAGCACATCTAGGAGGCTATTCCTTTTTCCTACTCCAGTATCCGGAAGAGAGAAGCTCATTGCTTATGCTGCAATTTTGATAACCTAACTGGCAGAACAGTTATTCAAATTTTAAGCTTCTGAATGCAGCAAGATCAACCTGGCCTATCCACATAAATAATTTTGACACGATAAGTATGCGAGAGCGATGATAACTGATAAGTGAAGCAATTACCTTGCTTTTTTGGATTATATTAAATGAAGATCCTGATAGAGTAATGAAAAGAGACAAAGCAGACAAAAAGTCGGCTGCGGAGCTTTTGGGCACAGTGTTATCTCTATTATACCATATTGAAATAGAGAAGCTATCACCAATCATGCATTTCTATGTAACTTCTGGCTTCTAACAGTGAACAATGAATAAATTGTCACAAGACAGTAACTGATAAATTGGGATTGGCAGTGCTTTTTAAAGAGCATAAATAAACTTACTAGTCACCTTTTTCATTTTCAAAGCAATTTTTGAGGGGCTGTGGAAGTAGGAGGGGATCAATAGTTGCAATAACAACTTATACCTACCCTACCCCAGCCTCTTCCTTGCCACTGTTCTTTGTTTAGTAACCAATTTTAAGGAACCAAGACTGTTCTGGCATTATTATCAAATTTCACCAATCTGCGGCTCTCTTGATTTGGTATGTGGCATGAGAGTCTGGAATTCTAGTTAGTGTAAAAAGTTTGTTTTTGGGAAAGCAAGTCTTACAAACAAGAGTAAGTATAAAATATGGACGCTTAGTTCCAGGAGCCTTGGGTTCCAGCAGAAAGAAAGTTCTTTAACAACCCACAAATGCTTTCATGATGGCCCATTCCTCTATTTGTACATTGTTTGGAAACAATATTCTCCTTGTTGGAGGAGGTAGCAATAGGCACTTCTGCCATCATAAACCTCTTAAATTATAGAGGCCCTTAGGTGTGAGTAAATGAAGTTTTCTAATTCAAATCATTCCAACTCAACATTCTGGCAAATTCTAGTCACCGAGCAGGTTTGCAGGTTCAATAGTGACTTGTTTATTTATTTATGTTTCTTTTTCAGATGGTCTGTGGTATGAGAGGGTAGGGTTTAGGAATGAATAAGATTCAGTTCTTTTCACAATTGCAGCATGGACCGCCTAAGCTAGTTATAGTAACACACAGCCCACCATGGTGCACAGGAGGAGCTTGAATGTGGAGGTGGAGGGCAAAGTCCAAGTCTCAGTGCTGCCACTTACTTGCAGGAAGTTAGTTTTACTCCAGATATCTCATCTGTGAAATAGGAGTAGCACAGCTTGAAGGAATGCATGTCAGTGAAAGTGCTTTGTAAACAATTAGGCACAGTGCAAATGCTAGTGAGTATTGATCTGGCTGGTGAATACTGTCTTAGTTGGTTTTGTGTTACTATAACAGAATACCTGAGGCTGATAATTTATAAAGAGAAGAGATTTATTTAGATCACAGTTCTGTAGGCTGGGAAGTGTGAGGAGCATGGTGCTGGCATCTGCTTGGCTTCTGGTGAGGGCTGCCTGCTACGTCAAAACATGGCAGAGGTCAAAGGGGAAGTGCATGTGGACGAAGAGAGAAAACCCAAGGGGCCTCCTGGCTTTCTAACAACCCAGTCTCAAGGGAACTAAACTATTGCCATGGAAACTAATCCAGTCTCACCAGGATGAGAACTTGCTCACTACCTGGAGTAGGGCACCAAGCCATTTATGAAGAATCTGCCCCTATGATCCAAACACCTTCCACTAGGCCCCACCTCTCAACACTACCACGCTGGGGATCATATTCGGTGGGGACAAGCAAACCATATCCCAGGTTCAGAGGAAGGACCTGGCCCAAAGTTGCCATCGGCTTTCTCGAGAAGGTTGGAGCTTCAGGCCAGTCGGTTGTAATAGCAGGGTGGGCTGACTTTGTTCAGTGAAACAAAGAGTGTAGGAATAAGCACCATTAGTCTTCTGCTCCTACAAGTAAGATCATTAATCTCCTCTCTCATTAAAAACGAAAAAGCAAACCATTCACATGGCCACTTTTCAAAATGGAAAGGCCAATAAAGAAGTTATTAAAAGCAAATCATATTTGATTAAATTATTATCATTATGGTGTTTAAAATAACATTTGTTCTGTTTATCAATCTCCAGTCTTACTGCATCAGTAAAGAATTTGTCTTTAAAGACTAGAAAAACAACAACATGGAAATGAAGCCCAGTGTCCGCACCAAACGAATACTGGATCCTTGATTGTTTTTCATGAGTTCTTGCCTGCAATGCTAGAGCTCAGACCTTCAGACCTCCAGTCATACAAGCTAATGACAGCTGGGCTGACAGAATCAAAGGATGTGGGGGAGAGATGGAAGGAGGAGGAAAGAAAATGTTGATATTGTTAACCCCAACGCAAGGTCTGGTTTTACATTTGCTTGGAAGTTGTTTCACTTTAAAGATGCATTTAGCAAGCTGACTTCATATAACTATTTGTTACCCATCCTGGTCTTAAATGCATAAGTTCTTCCTTACGATAAAAAAGATTAGTTGTTGGTATTAGTCGAAACAAAGGCAAAGAATATCTGTCAATTTGTTCATTACCACCACCAGACTTACTCCCAAGTTTGAGAAATCAGCAGTCTTAAACGACAGCTTGACCGTGATTGGTCATAACCGGAAAGGTCAATATTCATCAGAGGTGCACAGATGGGTGCCTGTGTGGCACAGTGTCCATTGCGATGCTTGGTCAGGAGCAGAATCCAGAATCCCCCAAAGAACTCCCCCTACTCACATGATCCTGGCTACCAGAGCGTCCCACGCCTCCTCCAGAACTCCCTGACACACAACAACTAAAGGTTAATGACAGGCACACCTGGGGTCTCCATGTGTCCATCCTGATTGGTTGTTACCTCTTTCTTACATATTATTAATTATTTGAATATCATAGATATCTATTTAGTATTACAAAGTCAAGGAGAAAGAGCAGAGAGCTATATTTCAGCCCATAGAAATGAACTTTTGTCTATAGCCTTTATAAGAAGTAAAGATAAGCCTGACAGAATTCAAGCAGGCAAACTTAGAGACATTTAATATTTTTAATCTGTGTATTTCATGGGATACTCTGGGTGTTTTTGATAAAGATTCATAAACCTACCATTTTGATTGGGTATTACACATACAGAGAAGACCCTAATCAGGATTTTGGCACTCACTGACAAAGATCCTTCAACCAGCCAAACACCCTGCAAACATTTCATGGCATTATCCCATTAACAATTAACTTTTTAAAATATGGGGTAGATCTAAAAGAATGAAGATTGGCCCTGACCACATCATTTAGAAGAGCACTGACATATTTATAAGATTTGCAAATGCTATGCTGAACCTATATGTGTACCAGGAAATAAATAGGGTTTCTGTAAAACCCAGACAATATTCCAAGACAGTCCCAGATCCCAACCAGTAACATTACTTTTGAATTATATCCTTTTTGAGCACTTCGCTTTGAAAGTAGAATAAAAACAAGAGCTTCCAATGAGATAATAAGGATCTGGCCACTACTGAATGAGTGTCTCTTGAAGTTTGAGCTTGTGCCCCTGTGAAGCCCGGTGGATGCTGTTGGCTCGTGTCCTCACTGTGTTCATAAACTTGATTTTGTCACATGGAAGGTGGTAGCTGGGGTGATGTTTGTGTGAGTAAGACACAGCGAGTTAGAAGAGGTAAGAATATTCTTTCCCACTAGGGAGAGTGTAAGGACAGGTATATTGTCTCCCGCTCATATTCCTTATCCCTGGTGTCTAGCACATAGTGGTCATTTAGCAAATACTTGTTGAAAACATAAATGTTCTTGGAGATGAAATGTTAAGTCCCCTTTTACACACTTCATGCTAGTTCTCCTTGGAATGATCTTCTCTACATCCCTTTTTATGCCAAGTCCTTCTCATTCTGCATTTATTCATCAAATATTTATTGAATGCTTACTGTAAGCCAGGAACGGTGTGAGACACTGGAATAGAGCCCCGGGCAAGACCTGGCTCAAATGTCACCACCTCTGGGAAGCTTTTCCTGAGCCTCTTGGGAAGGAGATGCTTCACGTCTAGGTCCTGTGCTATCTCCTCTGTTATAATATTTAGTACATTGTATTTTAATTAACTGTGTTTCATTTTTTCCTCAACTCTATACTGTGATTTTTTGAAGGTAATGATTGGGTCTTTTTGTTTTTGTTTATTTTTATTTTTTGTAGGGACAGAGTCTCACTGTGTTGCCCAGGCTGGTCTTGAACTCCTTGCCTCAAGCAATCCTCCTGCCTTGGCCTCCCAAAATGCTGGAATTATAGGCATGAGCCATCATACCTGGTCAATGATTGGGCTTGATTATCACCATATCCTCACAGCTGAAGACAAGTCCACATGTAGCAGCCCATCAAAGCTTTACTTGTGACAATAGTAGATTGATTGCAAAAATGACCATGATTCTTCATTCCTCCCTGCAACCTTTGCCATATAACCTCGTAGCTCCTTCTGACAAGAATAGAGTCTTATTTCCCCACTGCTGAAATATGGACTGGCCTTGTGACTTGTCCTTGCCAATAGAACATGGCAAGAGTGACAGTGTACCAGTCCTGAGCCTATACTTCAAGAAGGAGCAAGTCTGATCTAAACTCATGGATGATGAGAGACCCATGGCTTGGTCACTTTTGTCTCCCCAGTTAGCAGCCAGCCAAATGCCACGTATGTGAATAAGGCTAATCTAAGCCAGTAATCTTCAGCCAACTCACCAGCTGGATGCAAATAAATGAGCATATCCTGCTGAGATGTGCTGAGCCTGGCCCAGGGCAGCGAACTATCTGGCTGATCCATATACTAGTGAAAAATAATAAATACTTATTGTTTGAAGCCAGTGAGTTTGGGTGTGATTTGTTATGCAGCAATAGCTAACTAATACATTAATATTTTAATCCTTTCTTTTAATCTTTTTTTCCTCCTTCTGCCTAAACAAACAAACAAAAAGTTGCATATACTCTTGACTAGACAGCTTAGCATTTTGTTTGGGGAAAGCAGTTAAGTCTTTGTCTTTCTTAAGTTAGCCACTGCCAATCTTGGCCCTAGTAAAGATCATGAACTCACTGAATGTTAGAGTTGCAAATGACATCTTGGTCATCTTACCAATAGCCCCCAATTTCTTGAAAAAGAAACTGAGTCAAGAGAATTGGGGTTACTTACTCAAGGTCACCCTGCTGGTTATGAAGTGCAGCCTCAATGACACCCATTTTGAAATGGTACCAGAAGAGAACCTCCACAGATACGGCACATTTCTCACCTCCCCACCACGCTTTAATCACTAAAGTCTTTCATTTATCTTCTTTTTTTTAAAGGTACAGTTGGCACAAAATATTCATAAACATAGTCAAACTTAATGAGGAATGCAATAAGCGTCCAAGAACGAGGTTATCAAATTGCTTCAATTACTAAAGAAATGCAGCATGTGTGTTTTCTTCTGCCCCGTTTATAATGTTTTTGGACCCTCACTGCAGGATAAATTGATGCCAAGAGTTCCCCAACAGACAGATATATGTACATGCATACTCCCTCATCTCAAAGCTTATTAGTCTTACAAAACAATTCCTCAACTGGCTGAATGATTATTAAACTCCGACTTGGTCTGATCTCTCCTAAGGTTTGTTTGCTACAGGAATTTCATTTGCTGCTGGATCACGTGATTCTTAGATGACCAAAACCAAGCAGAGCTCAGGTCTAGAAACTGTTTAAGGAACGTTATTTTTCAGCAAGAAATCTAAGACCTTCAGTTGAGAAATAATCTGGGGCCTAACACTTTTGTGTTTGGCTTAGTCAAATATAATGTAAAACTTTCATGATTAGATAAAAGCACCATGGACTGGAGGTTAGGAGGAAAGAACTTAGAGCTGCAGCTGAAGCAGATGAATGTTGATACATTGTTTTCCCAATGCAAGTCAACAGTTAAGAAACTATTATGTATACCTAGTTTAAATTTATAATCATCAGCCGCTACAGAGGAAAAGCATTTGGTATTGATCTTCTCTTAATCAGAAATCAAACTGAACCTTATCTCATGACAAAGTAAAATTAACTGTTTTGTTAATTACTATAATTATCTTTCCCACATTTATTTTGACAGCAGTGTCAGTGGTAGAAAACTATCTCCTTAAATTGCTTCTTGCCTATTATGAATAACAAATTCATACAATTTTGATAAATGATTTTATTCTTTCCTTTACACGTGCTTTGGGGACTTTTATAACACATGTTTTTTCAGAGACATGTCTTGGTGACTTCAAAGTAAAGAAATTGGAAGGAAGGTCATATAAAAAAAATTAACTATGTGGAGAGACACCCAGCCTTGGACCTGCCTGCCAAACACAGGGAGTCTCATCTTTCCTTTCCTTTTCACTCTAAGGCTGTTCCAGAAACCTGGAGTACTGTAAACAAAAATTAAGAGGTCTCATTGTGATTGATTAAAGAGTTTTCCACCCAGGATTACCACAAATGTGACTTTGGGCTAAGGCTTAGGTTTTTCCTGATGTTACATCATAGTGGACATCTACTCTTAAGGAAGCAGAAGGAAATTCTCATGTTGCCATGAACAATGAAGCCTAGGAGTGAAGGTCAGTGCTGTGCTGTCCAGGCAAATCTCCATCGGTTTCCACAGAGACCTCAGACCTCCCTGACTTTACCGCTGTTCCTCTCTTGGGCTTTAGAAACCATCCTTCATCTCCTTCTTCTGGTACCTTCAGAAGCCAAAAGAGCTTGGATAAGAGAACAAGCCATGAACTCCGTCAGAACCAAAAGGAAAGATATTATTTGCTAATTTAAACATTTTATTGTCAGAATAGGAATAACTTTTCAGAAGAGTTGGCTGTTGGTAGCATTTTCCCAAAGAACAAATCTTTCACTAAAATGCTAATCCTCTGAAATGAGCTTGTTCCACCCAACTTGTAAAGCAGGTAAAGCAAAGATAAATGTCAGGCTTAACTGTTATTTTAATAATGATAAAACATGATGAAATTCATTCATGCATTGATTTATTCATTCATCAAACAGTTATTAGCCACCTACTATGTGCCAGGCATGTTGGTAGGTATTACGGGACCCACATTTCGCCTTCTGATACTCTCAGACCAGTAGGAACAGCAGGCACGTAAGCAGAAGATTAAGAAAAGGCCAAGAGTTAAGCTACATACTGCTGCAGAAGAACATCAAGACACATTTCATCGTATTTGGGAGTAGGAGGAGCAAGGAGTAGAAACGGCTGGCTGTAAGAGGTGACTCTCAGAATAAATCTTAATATAAATGTGAATTGATTTACAAAGCAGTACATGGGATATTACAGAGGGACCAACGCTGCATCTTCTCCACCGAACCTCTGTCCTTACTGAGCAACTCTACTTACAAGAACACTACGGTCCATGGAATCACCTTTCAGGGTTGCCCATTTTAGACCTTGGCAAGCCAGTGGAGAATTTTCCTTGAATTGTTCAATTATTCATGCTGCCAAGTCAATGAACTAATTTGGCCGACTCAATTGGGGTGTAATGTGGTTTGTACTGTGTTTTGTGGTTAGTTTTCCTTTATGTTATTATTACTGATGTTCTCTGTTTTGGATGCCTGAGTGAGAAACTTTTCTTGCTTCCTCCCTAGCAGCTCAAGACAAAAGACATTTTTACAAACAAATAAATAAATTTTAAATTGCCCAACACACAAAAAATGTGGAGAGGCCTGTTCCTTGATAAACACATTGGCATTTTCATCCAGAAGGTTCTTGTTTTCTAAAGAATGGCTTTCTTGTTGTTCCCAAGTAGTTCTATGATACTTTACAATACTACACAAAAGACTGAAAAGATAGGTAATTTTCTCAGTTAAAATGAGACTTTAAAATTTCCTTAGACTTTTTAGTGATTTTTCTTGCACATTTTGCACATTTTATACATTTTACATTTAATATACTGGCGAAGGCAGTTCTGGCTTATCTATGAGTAACTAGGCTCTACCTTGGCTCAGACATTCCTAAATCCATCTATTTTAAGAATTTTAAAGTACCTCTTATCATTTTAGAATTCAGATTCAAAGTCAGAGAAAGGAAGAGAGATATTTGTTCTTGGCTTCAGTCCCATTCTGAACAATATGAGGTTGATATGGAAGCTTAGAGAATGAATTTGGGATGTGTATAGATTTTATTTTAAAACTACTTACATTTCCTTACATTTCCTTTTTCATGAACAAGCAAATGGTGGTTTTGCAACAATCTTCCTCAACTCAGAACACATCTATTGTGAAAGAAACATTCTCTTAGCTCTTACTGAGTCTCTTTTAATAAAAATAAAACTGTGTCTTACTTGTTTCTGGGAAGATTAAGATACTTGGCTTAGAAATATTCTTGTATAGAGAGGAATTCAGTAAAAAACATGAGACCATTTGTTGCATGAATTCTTGAAAAGTCAGGGACCTGGACAGGAGAGGTGAAGACAGTATCAAGTCCTATTTCCAATTCGTAACTAAAATGCACTGGGCAAACTGGGGCTTCCAGGCTCCTTCATCTCTGTGAAAAATATAACAGGAATTCTTGGGATCATCAATTCTGCTTCGTGTCTGGCAGTTTTACCATTTCTAGAAATAACTAAAATGACTCCGCAGTGAGATTATAAAGACCACGTAGACTTTACTTCTTAGACGACATTGTTCCATTGCCTAAGGTCTTGTCCTCCTCTGCACGGTAAGAGGTAGCATAAGGTTGAGCACCTGTGGTATCTCCTCCCTTCATTCCTAATATTATCCTGACAGTTTGTCTTAAAAGTCAGTCCTACCTAGGAAATGTTGATGAGTATTTCTCAATTCTCCCTTTGTGGGTCCCGTGGCTGAATGCTGTTGGATCACACAGAATGTGCGGACTGCTCTTCCTAGCAAAGATGCACCGTGCTAACATCTGAATAATGTCTTTCATTGTCAGGCTTTTCTGTTTCATTATGGCTCTTCCTCTGCGGGCTCCCGTTTTTAACAAAGTTTTTCTTTAGTGAGACGTGAGAAAGTGTCCTTTCGTTTTCTCTGTTGTTTGTACTTCTCTTCACCATCACCATGGGGCCATTTCAAACTATCATTTTTAAAGGTCACTTGTTTTGTTCTGTATGCAGTTGAGCCAGACAATGGGTTAATGACATCTGAACAAGCCATATTAAAATTACATCCCATATGATCATAAACAACTATTGAGCAAAAGGAGAAGAAAGTAAGCAAGCCCCTTCCAAGAAACCAACACTGAAGATATTAGTTAAAATGTGAAGTATATTAGCCAATTACATAAAATCCTTTTATATTGCCTTGCTTCATTTCAAACGTGGCATGGGCTATTTTGTCTGTGAACTCAAGTGGAACAAAAAGCTGCAGAATGCAATTTGTGTCAGGAGCTGGACTACAGAAGGACAACTAATTCTAATTAGTACGAATTCCCCATAGGCCAGAGGGAGGCCAAGTGCAAGAACCAACTGCCTAATGCTGTTTCTGTCTTGCAACAGGTGGGCCAAGGCCTTCTAAAGGTTGTCATGGCAATAGCTAATGGTAGACCTTTAGCCGGACACCAGTAATTAATTGCAGGCATGTCCAGCCTTTGAATGTGATATCTTTTAATACATTTCTGAAATAAAAGAAGATTGGCTCCTCTAATTGGTTAAAATTAAAACAGCAGAAGGCTTTGCCAAGAAGTACTGCAATATAATGCAAGTCTGATTTCAGCCTCTCAAACTTAGATTCTTTGCCTATCACTACATGAAGGAGTAAAGAGAAAAGTATTTACTTTTGATAACACTAATATTCTGTCAAATGTAGACTCAAGAGCAAAACATTCATGCAATGCACTATTAGTTTGCGTTTGAGACCTTCAAGCAGAATACCTTCAAGATTCTGACAAATTATCATAATTGCTTATCTGATTTCTCAAGGCAGAGTGTTTATAGTTTGCAGGGCGGTTATCACTCAGTTAGTAGTGATCTTCTGTGACAGTCCTATGCCTGAGGGGTGGCCTCCAGAGCACTGTTTGGTTTGGGAATGTGGCCAGGAACTGGTGGTAGAGGAACTTCTTGCAGGGTAAGGGGACTGGAAGAAGGCAGCTGCACGTGTGCACAACAGGAGAGCTTGGACGCCCAACCGCAGGCCCTGGGTACCAACTCCAACATTCGTATACAGCCCTGGACACCACGCAAGGCCTTCATTGGCTGGCTATTTGAGAAATAAGGCATGGGACCATTTTAACAAAGTGCCTGAGAACAGAGTGAAAAGAGAGAATATTCTTTTCCCTTTGGGTTGGAATTTGTGCTGTTGCATATTCTGGAATTGCAAAATATAAAGGACAGCCTTAACAGCAGTAATAGCTAACACACATCGAGTCTTCCTATGTGCCAGGCATTGTGCTAAGTATTTCGCATGCATTACGTAATTTAATTCTTATAGCAATATTAGGAAGTAGGTACTATTATTATTTCAGTTTTAAGGATTAGGAAACTGAAGCTTAGAGAAATTGACTTGCACACTGCCTTCCAGATAGTAAGGGACAGCATCAGGATTTGAATCCAGGCCTGACTCAAGTCTTGAGCTGTTAACGAAAGAGAAATCCATTGAAACAGTGGGTTGAGTTGTGTTTATTCCTGGTAGAAAGCAATCAAACCCGCTTTTTAAATTATTCAATCCAAAACATATTATGTAATCTTTGAACTCTTAGTTCCGAACTCTGAACCCGATTTCCTAAACTATGACCTTATTTATTGAAATTATTTTTTTGAGAGACTTTTAATTAAATGCTTATATTTCTAATTACAAGTCTATTCTTCCTTTTTCTCTTTCTTTTGAACATAATGGGAAATGCAATTATTCTTTTCCCTTGTTTTAATGGTAAAAAAGTAAATAAATAAAGAAGGAGCTGTCTCCTTCTTCACTATCAGCCAAAAAAACATTTGCAATTTTCCAGTCACTTCTCTTTTATGTCTGATGCTTTTAAAAAATAATGTTTTTGTGGAAAAAAGTCAGATTCAATCCATTTTAAGAAATGGACATTTTTAAAATATGAAGTTCTAAGCAAAATGATGTTGAATTATATATTTATGAGGATTAACTTGTTTTCATGTATAGTACAGCTTTTCCTGAGTAAACAATTTACTTTTGATACCATTGGATGAGAAAAATATACACAGCAGTATTTTTTTAGAGCTCTCAGTGCTTTAGGTGAACACTTAAGTTGGAAATATTTACTCTTGTTATTCTTCAAGTACTAGTGGATATGAAGTATAAGAGGAAAAGTAAAATTAAGGCATCTTTAGAGTTCAGTTTCCTGAAAAAATGTCTTAGCACAGGTCTTTGACCATCTTAGCATGATATATTAAGTGAGCAACAGACTTTTGCACTGTGTAACAATGTGACCTCTATATTGGTATGTGTACCTGTTCGAGCATATCACCTTTATTTACACATGTTCAAGATGGAACAGTTTTTTATTCATTGTAACAGATGGAAAATTTCTGAGCTGTGGACCTCAAAAAGAGAAAGACTTTTAGATTGTTATTGCTTTAATATTGCTCCTTTATTAGCCCCCACCGCTCGGTAAATAAGGCAGCCATTGGCTTCTTGGTGGGTTTACTTTATCAAACAATTGGATGGAAAATACTCCAGAGAGTTGTGGCCACTCCCAGCACCCCCAACCCCCACCCCCATTACTAGAATCGTTTTATTAATAAAATGCTTCTAACATGACCTCCCAAGATTTTTTGACTCTTATTGCTTGGGTGGCACTAGAGGCTAAAAAGGGGCTCCTTTTAATAACACATTTGCATAAGTTGATCTGAAAGATCCCCTTGCGATTACATGACTCTAGGGTTGGCCTGTCATCTCAGAAAAGCCTGAGGTACTTGTCCCAAAGAGATCAAAACTCAAGAATTAACTAGTCTTCATAAAATGAGAACATCTCTAGGAGCAGTAAAACAAATGATTATCATTTCTTTTTGGCGTTGGACTATGCCAAGCTGGAGAAAAACAGAGCTTTCAAACGTTGACAATCTGGTATATTGAAGTATGACCATTATTTTTTATTTTCCACATTTTTGGTCCAAAGACAGTTCTGAGTAATTGATTCCCATAATGAGCTATGGTTCGTTAGTCAATTTAATTTATAATTGAATTGGATGGATGTAACTCTGTGTAAAATTGTCTCTGAAGAATCTGTTTTGTTCGTCTGTTCAACTTCTGACAGGGATGGAAGAAAATCTAAATTATTCCCTCCTGCAAGGGGGAAAAATTCAGAGTCTCAGCCTCCCTGGTGAAATTAAGAGAAAAAATATTTTTAATAGTTGCCATGCAAAAATATTATGGCTTTACTAAAATTTATACAAGCATGTCAATTAACACATTCATGACAAGGATGGTGGATTCAGGAGTCTGAGTAAATGCCTGAGGCAAAGACCTTTTCTGAGTACTGGGAAGGATTTCTCATTATTAGAATGAACGCCAGGTCTCTTTCCATTTATTTTTAACAGTTATTGACAAAGATTGTCTTATTGCTACACAAATACGCCCAGAAAACAATAGCTCTAATTCTCCAGGTGTTTTGCAATCATCACAACTTGTACTTTCTATACATTTCCCATAATGGTATGATTTGGGGAACAATTATTAAAATAATCATGTAGAGCTTTTTTTTTTTTTAAGTTTTGAAACACTGTCAGGAAATTTTTAACTTTAATTGTTAACAACAGGCTTTCATTTTTGCTCAAAGATTATTCCCAAAGCCCTTCACATTTAAAACTTTTACAACCATCTTAGCACACACTCAAAACAAAGCCATAATTATGTAAAAAGAAATGTTTTACAGTTAATGCCATCTAAGACACTCACCAAGTGCCAAAATGCATAGGATTTTGGTAAAAGGCAATCTGTTCTTTGAGGATAATGCATGCAAACTACTCTTGTGCAAAACCTGAGGCAGGAATAGTATACTGCCTTAGATCACACCTATGGAGCTGACTTTGATACTATGCCCAGAAGTGGGTTACAGGCTGTGATTTGAATGAAGTTTAATCATTTTTAGAAGCGGAGGGCCTTTAGGGTACTCTTGTTCCATAACACTTATTATATCTAAGAAAGATGAAGGCGTAGGCTTTATTCTTCCTCGTTAACAATGGTAATACAGTAATGATCTCTAATGATGGACTGCTGTGCGAAGTAGACTGACTGGGAAGAAAAGCTGGATGAAAACAGCTGTCATTTTACACCGTCAAACCCTGCTCTTGCATGGACAAAGAGATAGTGAATTCACGTGCCATGATCTGATGGAGAAGGTATTAGATCACTATATGTCCACCGCCATTTCTATAGGCTTTACTCTAATCCCTTGCAAATGTTAAAAATATATATTTTAGTTAGTTACAATGAAATGAATAAATGAGGTCAAATTAAGGTGGGTCAAGATATAAAGTTCAAATGTTACAGTTCTCAAGAGACAAATATTTTGCATTTTCTGTCTACTCATGTACATCTTGCGGTTCTCTTTTCCTGACCTTTACAGGATTTTAACCAGCTTTTTTTTTTTAACTTCTGACATGGATAAAAAAGACATTTCATTTGGAAAAATACTCCCCAAATGAGCCAGGCTTGACTTCAGTTCTGCGATTCTAAACAAAGCAGGAAGTAGCCTTATCAGTTGAACAAAATCACCAGAGATCACTAAAATTCATAATTGTTACACGCTTCCTGAAGAATTTTTAGCAGGACTCATCTTTTATGTAAGTCAGCTATGTAAAATGGATTGAAAGGTGAATCTAACAAAATATTCCAGCCCACATCAATCATTCATACATAATGCACAGTTCAATGAGGGCCGGCTCTGGAGCCCAGATAAGCAGTGTCACAGTAAGTTATGTTCTATGGCAGCAAAATCAGTTGTGATCAATCACCTAGTAACCAGCATAAGTCACATTTTTACTTTAGTCCTTAAACTCTTTTGAGTGTACTTTGAAAAGTATTGTTTTTATCTAAAGTAGTAGATCGATACCTGTGATCAATAAGCATTCATTTCCAACTAATGAGGACAATGGTGAGTGAATTCCTTTAAACATTTTCATAGCAAGGAATATTGGGTTGAATAGATCATTAATATGTCAAATTTTAGGGGAGGGGAGGGTCTTAAAAATCTCCTTGAAGATACGTCTGAAAGCATGCTCCTATTTTTCAAGACAACTGTTCTGTTTCAAAAATTTCCAGTAAAATCATCAAAACCTTGTATATTGATAGATCCTGCAGTTTTAATCCATATCCAATAAAATAAAAAGCATTAACTATTGATAGTTATGGCCTTTGTGAAATTTTATAATGCATTTTGTGCAATGAGGTGATCACCCTTACAATGGCACTAATGAACATCACAGCGTAAAATACAGTGTTCTGTTATGGGCCCACACTCACCTCCAAACATGAGATCATTGAAGGCGCTCTACTTACCGGTCTTGAGATCAGGAAAAAGAAAGAAGATTTGGACACTTGTGATATATGTCAATCTTTTACAACTTCACGCTAATTCCCACACTATCTTTTTTAACCAGTTCCTCAAGGGCAGGGACCATGGCTTATAGTTCATTGCATTCAGAAGTTGCTAGTGTATTTTTTCCACTGACAAAGATATTAAGGTAATATCCAATAGAGATATTTCTCCAACATCTTAAAGTTTTGACTTAAAAGCACAGCCTCCCCTTGATTCAGTGCCTTGACTTCTGCAACAGCAAAAGACTGGCCTGGATAAGAGAGACACAAAAACTGGACAGGCGTCACAGAATTGAAGGAACCATAAAGCAATACTGAAAGGAGCAGCAAGCTCCAGGCTTTGGCAGTGTTAGGGGAGGCAGGGTGGAAACAGGCAGATGGGAAAGAAGGAAGGTAACTCACTCCTTCTGGATCAATGTTCTTCAGGCTCTGTTGACTGAGTGCCCTCAATAAAAAAATTCTTTGAATATCCACCTATACATATTTGTTTACAAATTATATATATGTGTTACTATCATCAGTTAATATCTTTGAGGCACAAGACCCAAAGCAAAATTTATCATCGATGATAATGACTGTAGCGGTCTTTTAAAAAAAATTCTGATTACTTTTGGTTGACATTGTCATGTAAAATTATATTGTCCTTATTTAATTAGCGATGTGCCTATTGAAGAGCTCATGCTAGGAAGAGTAGCCAGCTGTGCTTATATTACACCAATCTGTAGCTTTTATAATCAGTATTAATTTCAATCTGTAGATTTCACAGCAATTTTAATACAAGGTGTCTGCTTTGTGAAGTTAGTATAACACAAGTTAGGTAACAGACTCCATAAATTCATTTTATTGGTACATGTCACTTGTAGTAATTCCATGTTGTATGTGCTATCACTTCCTGCATAGGATTCAATGGTTACTATACCACTCAAGGCACCAGGGGTAGGCATGAGTGTCAATTCATATAGTAAATACTTACAAGGTTTATTTTTATATAACCATAAGTGAATATTCAGATATTCTTTCTGTGTAACTAAAGATCATTCTGTACGGCCCATTTTAAAGACCACTGTGCTAGATTATAGGGAAAATCCCCGATTGTTTTCTGGGATGATTTCAACTGACAGGAACACCATAGAGATTGAATGCTGTGATCCCATCTAAAGGAAGGCAGGCTTCTATTATAGACAAAGAGAATCACTTCAGCTTGCTCTCCTTTAAGCAACACATAGAGATAGGAATTTATCCATTCATTAATTCTATAAATATTTACTGAGAACATTCTGTAAGCCTGGCATTCACTGTCTCTGTCCATATGGAATTTATGGTTTAATGGAGAATATATAGGCAGGGAGTTATAATACATGGGAGTTGGTGCACTGACGGCCGCAAGCACAGGTGCTCTGGGCACAGGAGGAACAGCTCACTGCAGGACACGCAAGGACAGGGAAAGCTCCCTAGAGGAAGTAATATTGGAGTTAAGTGGGACTAGTCCTAAGATAAAGAGAGAGCTAAGTGTTTCAGAAGTGACGGATGCCCTGGATGGCTGGTGTATGGAATGCAAGGCAGTAGGAAATTAGACTGAAAAGTTAAAGGAGCAGTTAGACTAAGCAAGGTCTTACACAGTCTGTTAAAGTTTGAGAACAATGGACAGCCACTGAAGACATTTCAACATGGGACGGATACAATTAGAAAAAGTCCAGTACAGAAAATATTTACTATGATGCCTGGCACATGCTAAGCACTCAATAAGTACAAGCTCTAATTAACATCGTTATCAATATCATTATCAAGTTTGATTTGTTATCACTATTATTAACAGATTTTATTTGTAGAGTGATCCTTCTAGTTGCAATTTGGAGAACTGATTGAAGGGAAAACATGTTGTATCTGAGCTCTTTGTTCATAATAATTTTTTCTCTTCCTGTGTTTTGTCAGCCTATTCAGTTCTGTGCTTTCTCTCTTAAAGACTCTTTTATATACAAATGCTTCTCTACTCAGATGGGACTATATCCCAATAAATTCATTGTCAGTTGAAAATATCTTAAGTTGAAGGTGTGATTTTTCGATTTACCACGGGTTTATCTGGCTGTAACCCCATCCTAAGTCGAGGAGCAAACTGAAGGCATATCACTTTTGCACCATCGTAAAGTTGAAAAATCCTAACTTGAATCATTGTAAGTTGGGGACCACCTGTAATCTTAGATTTACCTATGTATTTATTTATTACTGAAGTGGACTAAGAGGGAAGAAGCAAGAGGAAACTGAAGGGAAACTAGAAATGGGTAAGAATTGGAGAAGTGTTGTTGAAGAGCTTTCTTTGTAAAGAGCCACATATTTCACGTGGAAAGCATTTCACACTGGGCTAGGTGGGTTAGGTACGCATACTTAATAAATACTTACTAACAGACATAGTTTTTCTTTTAACTTGAGGGAACTTCTCACTCTTGAATGGCTTACTTTTCAAGCATGGATGACTTACTTTTTTCCTATATAAAAAGGTCTAGTTCTTTTTTCCCCTTTGTGGTGTGTTTGTGTGTGTGTGCATGTGCACACGTGTGAGTGTGTGTGTTTGGTAATTTTATACAGTTGCATAGTCAATCCCTTTGGCCTGCCTTCCTGGAACAATTAAAAACAATTTCCTTCTCTTTTAAAAATGATATTGAGCATATTAGACAATTGTTGCATTAACTTCATAAGTTATATCCCATTGAAGTAAATTCTTCATTGAACACTAAGGAGCAAACATTCCATTAGATTATGTAAACATTAGGAAAGGTTGTGTTAGTGGTGTTGCTGATGATTTTGAAGATAATTTCTCTTTATGTCCTCAATATCTGTGCAGAAAAATGTAGACAGATCATTTTTCTTTGATGTCCTCAGGCTGCCATTTTGTTAAAGGGAAGTAGCCCCAAATCTTTCTTCTGTGTGTTAGTCTCAGCTCAAAAATTGTCTGAATGAATACAGATGTGGAGTTTCACATTCTTAGTGTGGAAGATGGGCTATAGAAAATTATCTTAGAAATGGTCAGGGGAATGGATAAAAAGCACCATTTTTGAAGGAATAGGCACTGACTGTTAAGGGGATAAAGGACTAGATGCAGTAAAAACCTAGCTGTGGTTTAGGCATTTCATCACACAAGGAAACAGACAGCTTATTCCCATTTTTGGATACACTAGTACCTGCTGTGCTGAAATTAAACATTGCATGAAACAGGTATTTAGAATGCCCATCAGAAAAAAGATTAAAAACAGTAAATCTCAAGCCCATGAGGCCTAGACTAAATCTGGCAAGCAGCCTATTTTGCAACAGACTTCCTACTTTTGAAGACAGCAAACTTCAGCCTGGCCAGGCAAATACCAAACACAAATACTGCAAGGGAATCTTTTATTTTATTTTTCTTTCTTGCATGAAGAATACTGATGCCTCAATCCTTTTCTCTGCTAAAATAAGATGTATTCCCAAAGGAAAGAACTTAATTTCCTGAGACAAGAGTGTGAAAAACCTACCACCTACCAAAGGAACTTATGTGCAAACAGGAAGAACACTCCTTCAGATGATGTGGGAGAAAGTCCACGTGGAGATATCTGAAGAAATGAGTCTGTATGTGCAGCAGATCATCTCCATCTGTCCAAGCGTGTGCCTGTGTGATTCCACCACCTTCACTGACTTAATCACGATGAGAGATGATTTTCCTCCAAATAAATAGTAAAACAAATATTAGGTCTGAAAATGCATGAGAAAGGCAAACATAATTTAAAGTTGGCATTAGAAAGCTAAGGGTATATAATTTGAAATAGATGATTTTTTTGTGCACATTGTCAAGTTATAGTTTATCTTTGACTTTTATGTGTGCTTTTCCTTTTGGGTGCATTTTCATCCAATACCATTCCAGATTTATATATGTAATATAACCTAGAGAATGATGTACTGTATGCAATACTGGTATTGTTGGTACTATCCATTCACAATAAAAAGTTAAAAAGACAAAATGTAATGATAATAGTAAACAAAAAGACCAATGCTTTTCTAGCTTTTTATTTCGAACTTTTCATTCTCTAACATTTCCTCTAGTGGATAACAGTTGATTGTTCTAAATCTTTTCTCTTTTTACCTTCACTTCCATTTTTTTCTCGCTTCTCATTGTATACCCTAGATTCCTGACTCTGCAAACATATCCTCTTGTTCTCATGTTTATCAGCTTTAAAATTATTAATTTTTTGTTTTTAAATACTCAATTTTCCATATTTTCTTTGCCATTGCTTGTAGTTTTTTCTCTACGTTTGCAGAATGTCTTCGAAGCACCACTTCTCTACCCTTCCCACCCCCGTAATCTTTCCTTTCTCTGCTTCCCTTTCTTCCTCCTCAGCTTACATTTCCTCTTCATCTTATTCACTCTACATTGTGCTTCCTCTTCTCTACCTCTTCATTAGCTTCTTATTCTTTCCTTCCTTCCCTCCCTGACTCTCTTCCTCCTTTCCTTCCTCTTTTTATTTTTTTCCCCTTTCTATCAGTTTATTTCTACTCCTTCCTTTTCTATTTCTTTCCCTTAAAATGTAAAAGTTAACCTGGAAATGCTGTAAGTATAATTTGTTTTTTCTTTGGAATACTGAGAACACAAGAAAATTACAAGGTGATAATAATTCATGAAAATAATATTATAAACAACAAGTATGTTATACAATAGTGGAACAAAGCTTAGAATTGAGTTGATCAGTACCTTCTAGAAATACATGAATAGTGGACCATGGAACTATACTTCTTCCAGGAATTCTTAGCTTATAAACATGTCATTTTATCTCAATCTATAATTATCTAAGAATGCTAGTTGAATCCACCAAATATTTTAAATTCACCAAATTTACTTACACAATGTTGTGCTGTGTGACCCTGCAAGCTTTCTGCTTGGGCTGCTAATGCTCCACTGGCCTTCAGACACCATAGGCACATACGGAAGGCAGCTATGTGTTAGAACTGTGCAGTTAGCTCGGATCCAAAGAGTGGACATTGGAAATACTCAATGTCCACCCTGGAGTCCAAAATCAGGCCCCACTCAAAGCATTAACAGAGGAATTGAGCAAATTGTTTTCTTTCCTTGTGATGTAGAGATGAGGATAATCAAGAAGCCACTAATCTTAATTACTAAATTTTAGAATTGAACTAAAGTAGTAAGAGGCACAGAGATTGCTAAATCAAAGGGATTACAAAAATGTTTTTGTCTTGTTTTTCTAAATTTGAGTTGGTAGATCTACCGTACTGACTCCTTTTAAACTTTGTTTTAGGGCAAAGGAGTTGGGAAGTATGTCTTTATTTCATATAGAGCACGTGTGTGTGTGTGTGTGTGTGTGTGTGTGTGTGACGTTTACTTAAATTACTAAACTCGCTGTGGCCTCTTACACCCCCTTGGTTTATAAACCCCTGCAGAAGAACTACTGAGTGGTCTAGCTTGTGAACGCTTCGAGGGCAGGGGCCAAAGTCCCTCATCATATTCTTAGCTTGGAATCTGACGCAACCCTTCTGTAGTTAGCATATCAGTCAGTTTCACCAGGCTAGGCTCTCACCATTCAAGCTTGTTTCACACTTGGCTGTGACTTTGAGTCACATGACTTTGCTCCATATGACTTTCTCCTTTCAGAATCCAGAATCAGAAGTAACAACTCCCATCTGGGACATGCCATTCTTCTGACAGAGAAAAAAAGAACAACAGAGAGAGATGAAGAAAAATACACAGAAAGGCCCTTAAAGCTTTTACTCAGAACAGGTATACCTGACAGCTGCTCTCATTTCATTGGCCAAAGCAAATCATGTGACCAAGAATGATATTGGGTGGGCAGAGTTTACTTCTCCCAGGTAAGGCACTGTTCAGCACATGACAACAGATTGGACATGGAATATTCTTAAAGGCGAAGGGTATGAATTACTGGAAACAATGATAGGACTTCCACACATAATAAATGCCGTTGAATCAATTTATAATCAGAAGTGGCAAAATGATCAATATATTCCATTGAGAAACTGTAGACATGTGAGTGTTTTATGAACTATTTTTTCTTTGTTTACTTTCCTCCTTAAGATCCTGCATATATGAGGAGTTGAATAACATTATCTGACCGAGTACTTAGCATTAATTCATTGGATATATGTTATCACAAAATGGCTAAAGAACAAAGACATAACACAGGGAGAAATTATGGAGTTTTTTTTTTTTTTTAGAATCAGAGAAAGATTTTTGGTTGAAGTCTCAGATCAGATATTGTTCTACTCCACATCTAGAGGAGTCCTTTGGAATCATATTCTCTACAACTACAACTACCACAGAGGGAAGAAAACATGATTTTATAGATTGTCTATCCAAGGAACATGCACCAGCTTTTGCACAGATATACGTGGCAGCAAATCAAAACATATTATTAGAGATAAATGTGATTGAAAAAGACTCAGGACCTGGAAGTTTGAACCTTCTCTGACTTCCCTGACAAGGATACTTTATAGCCCAAGTGCTGCTCTTTCCTGGCACTGACCACAGTCTGCGCATGTGTTCTTGGATGAATCTTTCTCCTCCACCAGATTCCATGAAGGCTGGTGCCCTGACACAGGGTAGATGCTCAATAAGTATTTGTTAAGTGAATCAATAAATGTTGAGCAGTTGCTGACACAGAGGCTAATATTTCTCTATACTATAATAGCGTATCAGTCTTGATAGAAGGATATGGCCAATCTGGTTTAAACTCCTGTGGACTATAGACTAGTATGTGTGATGTTGCAAGAGACCAGAAGTGAGGTACCAGGTATGAGCAGAGATTTAACTTGGCTTCCAAGTGCAAAGAAACTTTATTAATAGATCCATATTGTAGTTGGATTT